>JACEGR010007262.1:0-51330 GCA_014170235.1 Listronotus bonariensis | reverse complement strand
TACTTTTGGTTGCACTAAACCACTTAAATGCAAATATCTTAAAAACGGTTGCTCCGAGTCATTCTTACAAAGTATACCTTTTTGTGTAGAAAGCATGGGGAGTTTACTGGTTTACTAAGATGGTATATACAGAGTAGCACAAAAAGTTGGGACGTTTTAGAGTAATTTAAATAATAAAGCTAAAAAACTAAAATAGTGTAGTCAGCCCCTCTGGGTTACACACAAAAATTAATATCAGATCCAAGTAGCTTCTGTCAAAAAACCCCTAGTACCAAAATTTATTAAAATATTCAAGACGTATTAAATGTTATTGAAATAAATTAAAAATACTTTTTCACTTTGATACCCTATATATTCGTTATTATCAACTTTTGGGTATAGGTATGTGAGGTTTAATCTTCATATATTGGCATAAGGAATCTGTGGTTTTTCTGTGTACCATTAATTAGCGGACACCCTGTATGTATATTGTATAACAAGTAAAAAATATTTTAATTGTGTTTCCTTGTTTGGGAACTTCTTGTTTTGGCATCTAATAAAATTTTACCTCTTTTAACCCTTTTAATTCTGGTTCGGGAATCTAGACAAAATGCATAATTATTTCTTCTTGTGTTACCCTAACTCATGTTTTACATTAGGGAGCCGGACGACGGACCGACGCACAGTGTTGCACTTAGTGGACAAAATAAAAAGATGCGAAGGTATTCTTTAAATTTAATATGTGAGTATATAGCAAGTAAAAGATTCCTAGTTAAAAAAAACATTCTTTTCATGTTTATCGGTGGGCAAAATTTGGTCAAAATTAATAAATAAAATTCCTTGCGGTAGTGTAGGTCCTTATCACACTTAATAAATTCCTGGTATATTGTGCCTCGTTTTTAACATTTTGAATAAAATATGGCAAACATATGTAAAGGTATGTATCCAATTCAAAATAAAGTTACTTGGTTTTCTATAAGAATATTAATATTAATTTTTATTATGTTTCATATATAAAAATACCAAAAATTATAAGTTGTCTATGTAAGTAAGTAAGGTTTACAAAAAACATGCAGATTATATCCGATTTTTTTCTACGAGTATATCTAATAGTAGACTATTTAGAAATATATTCCTTTTTGCCGCTTTTCTTCCAAATGTTATTATTTTTTAGAAATTACACCTCAAATTCAGCGTTTACATTTCTTTAACGAATGGGTAACAGGTAACAAAGATGAAAAAAAAATTAGTGAAAAGATTGTAATATTGGCAACAATTTGCTCGATGGCAACTTTATTTCCGAAACTAATAAAGTAAGATAATATACAGGGTGCTTCATTACAAAAACATATACCTTTTATCCTACCCTGTATATTATCACTAGTATCACCATTAAAAAGGTTTTTAAACAAGCTTTAAGAAAATAAAACATCAAGAACATCTAACTTAATTAGATTCGGAAATACGGCCATCTTAATCAGGTATTTGGGTAATATTTAGAGTACCGCCATTTTGAAGTAGATGAAGGTATTGACTTTATATTCTAGGATTATGAAGTACTTGTCAGGAGCCTTAAAATGATGTATCACTTGAACCCCTTTCCATTTAAGAATTTTGGGAGGGGGGCCTAATGGCTAGGGGTTGAAAGGGCGCCGGCCAATTTTTTATAAAAAGCGTTCCCCCATATATAATGTCTTGACGTGTTTCGGCGATTTTCTTAAATCTGTTTCTTTTGGCAGATAACTGAATGGCAACTTTTTAACATGCAAAACAATAAACCAATTATTTTCAATTTTTTATGGTAAGTTTTATTTTTGTCCCATATCCCCTATATAGTGCAACACTGTGCGACGCTCTCGAGGTGTATGGAGTCTTATGAGACCTTTCACACGTTAAGAATCCAGAAAATGGGTAAGGGTAAATGTGTGCATATAATTTAATAATATAGACAGACATATTTAAACAAGTGCTGTACCAAACAAAAAGAAATAATTATGCATTTTTGACGAGGTGACCCATCGCCTTCTAGATGTTCGAATTGTACTAACGGCTCATTCTTGCCGCGATGATCATCAACTTATCTGTAATTGCTGTACCGGTGAGTGACTCCATCTATCAAGCAGTATATTTATTAGTTTTATATCTTCTGTTTATGCCTTGTTTTCAGGCCTTAGCAACATAAACCTATAGACAACCAGCTATACATTACACAAATTTTAGAAAATTACATTGTGACAATTTTGTTAAAATTTAGGTTAAAATTACTAATTAATTTATTTCTAAATGTCAGTTGTTTTTACTTAAATAATTATATGGTGAAAGTAAAAGGAATAATCTTTGATGACCAACGCTAAATTTTTTGCCCTTTACCATGGTAAAGCCAAGTCTAAAGAACTAAATAAATGCGAAACCGTTATTAGCAGAACTATCCTCCAAGAAATACAATAAGAAGATTGTCAAAACTACAAACCACCACCTTCTAGATGTTTTGAATTGTAGTATTTTATCCTGCCGCGATGAAGAATTGTAAATTTACTGGCATTAGCTACGTAGCCTAATAATCAACCTATTACACGTCTTTTAAATATATAAGGGTAAAAATACTGTCAAATTCTGACAAGCTGTTTTCTATAAAGAAATGTTTACAAATTCTTTTAAACTTCAGAATGTTTTGCAAAAAAAATAAGTTTGTTTAATCTCTTTTTTACATAAAATATAGTGTATTATGTGTTCCAATGTTATTTATTTTCAAAACGTTTTAAACAGTATGTTTGTGAAGAAAATATCAATTTTAAAGAAGTATAGGATATTAGGTGACCGGTTTTAAAATTATCTTGTGTATATAAGGTAGATTCTAAGACAAATTAGGTACACAAAGAGTAAATTAGAACTTCTTAATAAAGTTCATGTGTTGAATATGTGAGTTAGAATTGGTTATTTTTAATTTGTTCTTGTCTTATTTTTAAGATACATATTTATTTGATTTTTTTTTACTTACAAGACTTTAAGGCTTTTTAAAATTGATCATCTTTAATTTCAACAAACTTTATTAAAAATATATGTTGGAGTCTAAGATACAACATCAATAAAAGTCAGCAAATAAATATTAAAGGCGGATAGAAATAAAAAGGATTATTAATATTTAGGTATAATACAGCATAATAAAATAAATATTAAAAAATTTAAATTGATTTTAGAATTAAAATAACGGTATCCTTATTACTAAAAAAATAATAATTAATGATAAAAAACCATATATTACCAAAAGAGGTTCTAATGGGGGAGAGGAATATTACATATGGGATGCCGGGATGCACTGTTGCAAATGGCCGAAAAATGCGTTCAAAAAGTATGAACAAACCCGGAGGTATTTTGGGTCATGCGCAGTTGATGCTTTGTGGTAGTCATGGTATATTCGGATAATTAGCATGTTTTAATAAATGCTTTTGTCAAGGACCTCTTATTTTAAAAAAGTAACCTAAATTGCATGCGTATTACTAATTTGTTTTGCTCAAGGCGCTAGATGGCTTAACTTTTATTAAAACTCTTTAATATATTTAACATATTATTTATGAATGTAAAGTTACTTACATCGCATGACTATTTTTAACTTGTTTTGTCTAATGTGTTCGATGGCGTACATTTTATTAAAATCTATTTTAAAAAATATATATTGCGCCTACTTCATTTTTCAAGGTGAGTTACTATCTCTGAAATCTTTAGGTTTTTTAATATAAACCTGGTCCCAATTATAAGAAAAAAACTATTTTTATATTTACAAAAAAACCTAACAAGATTTTTTAATTAGTGAAATATTTTATGTATGTGGAAATTAAAACCTTAAGCATTTTTAAGATTTATTGTATTACTAAGCATTAAAGTAAAACACATTTTTATTTAATTTTAAAGTTTGCAGCTGCTGTTTGTTTGTTTATCTGGTTTTCACGTATAATTTTGATCACACAACACATCGCTAGTTTAACTTTAAAACTGGTCCCAGTGAAAGAGCTAAGCTTTTTGTACTTTTTAAAAGGTAAAACTACCATATATTTTTTTCCAATTCATTGCAACTGAAACCTGTACAAGAGACAATACAAAAACTTTCCTCACTGTTTACAGTCTTTTTGTTTTTCTTGGATGCAGCGTTGCTTATTTCGTTAATTTAGGATTTAAAACTGGCTCTACCATTGTAAATAGCACTGTATAATTATTTACGCAGTAACACTGACATTTATACAGAAATTGATTGGTAATTTTAACCTTAATTGCTAAGTCCTATAAACAAGGCAAAAACAGAAGTTTCAAAACTACAAAGTCTACTGCTTAATAGATAGAATCACTCACCGGTACAGCAATTGCAGGCAAGATGATCATCGCGGCAAGAATGAGCCATTGATACAATTCTAACATCTAGAAGCCGATGCTACAAACACTAGTTTTTCCATTATATTAGCTGGTGCATATAATATGTTAGTACAAGGTCCGGCAATAGGAATGAACTGTTTTAAAAAGATTGCCATGAAAATATCGTTTATTTAACAAACGTCAAATAGTTGCTGGCGAGCAGTGGTGTAGTGGCTAGCGTGTCAGTCTCTTACCGCAGCGATCCGGGTTCGAATCTCGGAGTCGGACATCGGATTTTTAATAGCTCGTCACCTCACAGTTGGTAATGGCAAACCACTGTGTAGTATTCTGCCATTTCTAGGTAGTAGTTATTTAAAAATAACGTCCGTAGTGGCACTACCGCGTTGTCTAAAAGGTGCTGTGAAATGCAACTGCATGTTTCAGTGCTTGGATAACGTTGACGGAACACGACAATATTGGGTTAAACATCCAGCACCGGCACTCACGGTACACTGGTACTTAGGCATAAGACTTCGTGAGATGTCATAAAGATTAAAAAAAATAGTAATAAAACTGAAGTTTACTGTTGGAAATTTTGTGTTTGGCCAAACAATCAACGGATCTTAGCTGTAGAATCGATTATCCTGACGCAGTCCATTGTGCTAATTCAGAAAAACTTTCGACGTGATTTTAATTTACCAGTGCGTGCTAACGTTCTAACAAGAAATGCAATTTTAAGATAGGTGAGAAATTGTTTTCTACTTGTCCCCAAACACTTCCACAACTCAAAGAAAAAATTCGTGAAGAGATACATTCGATAGTCATTAATGTAGATTTATTGACGCGTGTTATGCGCCATTTCTACTTCAATATGCAGCAGTGCAGCAGTGCATTGAAAAATGTGGTGGTCATCTTAAGAATGTAGTTTTTGCAAACTAAAAGTGTTTTAATTAATTTTCAGAATTATATTTTTAATTTCAGTAACAATTCGAAATATATTTTTTGGTACCTTCACAGTGGCCATTTAAAAACGTTCAATCCTATTGGCGGACCTTGTATAACCAATAATAAATACTAAATAAAGTTAAATGAAATCTTTCCAAAGAAAAGCTATGACTTTAAAGAGAACCTGCTTTATACTTCTAGAACAATTAATATTTCTAATATTTATGTTTTGTGCGTCACTGTTCATCTATAAAATTAATTTTAAACTACTTTTTATAGTTTAGTTTTTTTCCAAACAATATCTAGAATTAATTATTCTTACACTTTTAGTTATTATTAAATAGTAATTTATATAGCTACTATTGCGCCTGTTTACCCTTTTAACGGGTCACAAAAACACACCAAACAAATGTGGCATTAGCTGTAAATTTTTATTTGAATTTACCAAACCTATCATTTTGTATATTAGTTTTTATAACTTAGGTTTACCCTACAATCTTTTTGGCTAGTATATTCTCTATTTAAAACAACAGTTTTTATTTAAAAAATGTTATCACAATACCAACATTTTTTTAGGAAAAAAGCTATGAATAATTTTTAAAGATTTTGAAATACAAAACTTGGAAAATTTCGACTGGTGACAAAATATAGTTTTTATAAAAAAAATCGTTAAATCCAAATAATGGCATCAATAAATATTAGTTTACAGACTGGCAATTAATACATAGTTTATTTTAACTGCTTTTCTGAAGAATTGGGACAATAATTTTTTTTTCATGGGTATCTTACTTAATCTTAACATTTTTTTTGTATTAGGTTATAAATAAAATATTGTTCATAAAAAAATTGTTATGGTTTTTAAAATTTTGAAACATAGGTATTAAGGAATGAAATCACTATACAGAATCAGCTAAATAACATAACACATAGGCAACGTAAAAAGTAAAAATAAGTGGATATCCACACAGGAAGCTTAACTTGTCATTTGAATAAGTTTTGAAGTTGAAATAGAACAAACAGCTAAAAACACCAAAATTATATAAAAATGTGTTTACTTAAGTGTCCGAATGAATAATCCTGATAAATACAACTTTTTAATTGTATATACCTACATTAAATATTAGTCACTAATATAAAAAAATGTTCTAAAAGACACTGACTTTACAAATATAGTTTAACTTATTTTTACTGACTAAATAAACTTTATTAAGAAGTTCTGATTTACTTTTTGTGATATTTGTCTTAAAATTGTTTTTTTTATGCACAAGATAATTTTAAAACTGGCGACCCAACATCCTATGCCTCTTTAAAATCGATATTTTCATTAAAAACATACTGTTTAAAATGGTTTGAAAAGGAATAGCATTGGAACACACAATACACTACATTTTATGAAAAAAACATTCCAAATTTAAAAAGCATTTGTAAATATTTCTTTAAAGAAAATAGGTTGTCAAACCTTGACAGTATTTTTAACGGCGCTTATTTAAAAGACGTGTAATGGGTGGATTATTATGATATGTAGCTAGGACCAGTAAATTTACAGAAAACAGAAAACTTTAACTGGTTATATGTTCTCATATTTATATATATATAATATTCAGAAAACTTAGCTTGACCCGATCAACAACATGTCAAAAGATATGGTTCAATAACGAATGTTTAAAAAACAATTTGGCCCGAAACTACATATCACTAAAGAGCAACTCAAGATCCAAAAGCTCAAAAAAGGCTCTACAACTAGCCAAGGGAACATGGATACGGCATGAGATAAGAAACCATTACAGTAACTTAAACAATACTAACCAAAAACTAAAATTTATTTATTTTTTACTAACTGACAAGCTTCACAATGTCGAGTTTTTGACACTTATGAATTATATTGAAGACTTTGTAAACCGTGAGAGTGAAAAACACCGAACTGTGTTAAACAAAAAACGTTATCACTTGAAATTAAAACAAAGATCTTTCGACCATAGTAACTCCTATGGATATTCTAATAGGCCTATACAAAATTCTCCACATCAATTTCATCCTCGTTTTATAAATTTAAGTGACACAGCTTTCAAAAATGACAAAAAAATTTTAAATTTAGGACTCAAATTTAACTTTGACCATTCTGATAGACTAATGATATCTGAGCAAACTTTGGTAGACTGCGAAAGAGTCTTAAAGTCAACCAACTTCCTTAACCCGGATCTAGTTAGGGCTGACATCTCCTTAAAAGTCAACAAATTTTTAAATTCAAAGGAAACAGCCAAATACAATGGAAACTTCTCATAGAAACAGAGAAGTAAACTTAAAGATCTTAAAGTGAAAATTGACCAAAATAACTTAATTCTAACAAAAGCCGATAAGGGCAACTGCATCGTAATTATGCCCAGACCTGAATATAACAGTAAAGTTGGTGAGTTCCCGAATAGTGATGATTTTCAGACTCTACCTAGTAATCCTACATCTAGATTTATTTTTCACCTCAAGCAACTATTCAAAACATGTACAGCTATATTTGACCATTTCTCTATTTCACCCTACAAACTCCTCCCAATGAATCCGGTAACTCCACTTCTCTATTGCCTACCAAAAATCCACAAACAAAATTGTCCTGTGAGGCTTGTTGTCTCATATATTAATTCTCCTGTCTCAAAACTTTCTTCCTGGTTAACATCTATCCTTCCTCAACTTACCAATTTCTCTAATCCCTTTTCAATAAAAAACTCATATGAACTCACTAAAAGCCTAATAAAAACAGAAATACCCCTAACTCATGTCTTGTTTCTTTCGATGTTTCTAACCTATTCCCAAGCATTCCACCAGAAGACTGTTTATTATATACCCGTGAACTTTTTTCACAATCTAAGCTACCGACTCATATTATATTAGAGCTTTGTTCTCTTATTGACAGCGTCTTAAAACAGAACTTCTTTCAAATTAACAATAAATTTTATTGTCAAAAGTCTGGTCTTGCAATGGGTTCTAACTTGTCACCTTTTCTGGCAGAAGTATTTATGTTTTTCCTTGAAAAGAAAATCTCAAATTGCGAAATGTATAAAAAGCATATTAAATGTTGGTACCGGTACGTTGACGATATATTCACAATTTTCACTGGTTCCAGTGAGGACTTAATTGAGTTTCAGGCATTTCTAAACTCCATTGATCCCTCTATAAAGTTCACATTCGAACAAGAACAATCGGGCAATTTACCTTTTCTGGACCTCTTAATCAAAAGAACGAATAACAAGAAACTCGAGTTTGAAATTTATAGAAAACCTACAGCCACTGATAACGTTATACCCTTTTTCTCAAACCATCCATTCAATCAAAAGTTCTCTGCATTCCACTCACTTTTTCACCGCCTTTTCAACATCTCTTTGTCCCAAAAACATTTTCAGAAAGAACTAAACATTATTTTTCAAATTGCTCGGAATAATGGCTATTCTTACAAAATAATAAATTTCCTCTATTTTAAACATCTTAACAAATATTTAAATAGACCACATATTTACAAAAATGATGCTGTTTATAGAAGCATATCGTACTTTGGAAACATATCCCATCAGGTTGCCAAAAGTATGTCGAGGGATTCCAGCGAACAGTTACATGTCTGTTTTAGAACCTCGAATAACTTGTCTAAATCGATAGTTAATACCAAAGACAAAATTCCTGTCACACACAGATCTGGTGTTTACAGAATAAAATGTTCTCACCCGGACTGTAATGTATGCTACATCGGACAAAGCGGAAGGAGAATCGAGACGAGAGTCAAAGAACACAGTAAATTCATCGAAAAGAATATTAATAGTCTTATAACAAATACCCCTTCTCCTTTCGCCAATCATATTATTGAAGCTGGACATAAGTTTGAACCTGAAACAGATACCAAGGTGCTCCATGTTTGTTAGAAGGGTTTAAGGTTGGATCTTTTGGAAGTCTTGGAAATAAATAAAGCCATTAAATCACCCGATTACACTTGCGTTAACGATCAAACTAAATTTGACAGCAACACGTTTTTTAATTCATTGAGTCCTAGTAGAACACAATAATTTGATTTTGAATACTAAACTAATTAACTCTTATCGTTCATTTTGACTAACAACGTATTTTAAATATGCTTACTTTTTCTTGACACCCGGTAGAATG
Organism: Listronotus bonariensis; assembly: GCA_014170235.1. Taxonomy (NCBI): domain Eukaryota; kingdom Metazoa; phylum Arthropoda; class Insecta; order Coleoptera; family Curculionidae; genus Listronotus; species Listronotus bonariensis. The sequence continues at coordinate 41,922 of JACEGR010007262.1, read as the reverse complement.
ACAGTTGGATGGATCGTTCACTCTCACTTGCTCTCGTTACTCCGCAGAAATCTGCTATTCAATAGCTACTTAAATTGTTGTAAGTTAATTGTTTATTGAATGTTTGCTAGATGTCGTGCAATGTACTTTTTAAAAAATATTTCTAATTGTTTATGTTTTGTGCACGTGAAGACATAGTTTTATGTAAGTTTTTATCGTTTTTAATGTTTTAATGCCTTTTCAAATTGTTTTTGTATTGAGAAAAAGTATCTTTAGCTGTTTTTGAACTATTTGTAATATATATTTTAGAGTGTGATGATGGCAGGAACACCTGCCGAAATGCATCACATCTAAATCTTTAGATTGGCATTTTATTTGTGAGTAAAGACTTCCCTTATACAACCCTCAAGATTATATGTTCGTCGTTGGTGGAGACAAGACAACTTTGCTTTGACTGTAAACAGCTGATATTGTGACGTGACGAAAAAGTTAAATTTTACGAGGTCCCCGAACAAGAAGTTTCTAAACAAATACAAGTTATTCCAATAATGATATCTTTAAATATATATACTTTAACTAAAAGTTAAAACATTTTTTGTTGCTTTTAAAATACAGGGTGTTTTCTAACACCGGTACGAAACTGCAAGGTGTGAATCCTTATGTTATTTTATAAAAAAAGTTCCTATTAACTTGTCCGGGGTTGCTTCCTTACTGAGATACAGGGCAGAAAAATGAAGTTTTTGGTATTCGTATATGTTGTAAATCCCATCCGTGGACAGTCTGTATATATATTTAAAGAATGCAAGAGTAAAAAATATGAAAATAATACTTACCCTAGGTTTTTCTTCTACCTGTAAAAAACATTAACATGTTAATAAGTTTTTACTAAATATATTTTTTTTGATAAAGTAGTCACGGTTTTTTTTTAGTTTGGTTTATATTCATGATGACCTTTGGACCCACACGTTAAGAGATATGAGATGAGATGAAGAGATGCCGACTATATTAATTTTTTTATTTATATCAGAGTCATATATTAGTAGTTTTTGGAAAATTTTTACATTTGGATAATGCATTATTATTTTAATCAAAAATAACTATTATATTCAGTGCTTGATCAAGCGTAAAGCTGTAAAGCGACCTTTTTTTGCTCTTTACTTTTAATTTGGGATAGTTTTGTGAATTATACATACGGAGAAGCCCTTTTCAATTTTTTTGTCAAAAGTGTAAGGGCCGCAAAATTGTTCTATGCTACACTAATTATATTTTTGTCTGGTAAATTAAGTGTTAATACAAGTAACAGCTTTTATAGAAAGTGTTTATGTACCATTTTAATTTTTTAGATTAAAATCTGTTTGCGTTAATTTTTATAAAAGTTTTTTGTTTTTTTACCAAAAATTTAATTAAATTGCTAAATAAACGATTTAGTTAATAAAAAAAAAACATGAACAGCATTTTTCTGGTATCTTCTATAAATAACTCAGACCTCCGTTATTAAGCTAAAAAAATATTAATCTAATAGGGGTCACAAAACTTTACGAATAACTAGATTTAGCTGAATTACTTGAATTGTCTAAAATAATTTAGTTTTTTGAACTAAAAACAATAGATTTACACAGATCAAAATATGTGTTGTTATATTAATTTTACTTGTACTGAATGCTATTTTACGTCTTAAGTCGTACAAGTAGACAATTATTTATTACCTCTGGTATTGCCGCCAACTTTATTTGCATTGATTTTATATCAGATTCCAGGTCCTGACTTTTTCTTTTTTCCTTTTCAATTGCTTGTTTTAATATTATGCTATCTTTTTTCAATTTTTCCCCTTCCGCTTTTATTTCATCTTTTTCCTTTGACAATGCCTGTTTTTCTGCCTTAAGCGCATCTTTCTCTTGTTCCGTCTGTCTTTTTTTCGCTTTTCTTGATTCAACTTTTCACTTAAATTATCTCTTTCCTTTTCCAGTTGAAAAGATTTCTTTCTCTCCGCTGCTATTTCTTCTTCAGTCGGTAATGATTCCATTTCACTTAGTTTTTTCAAGTTCTTTGCTTCGTCTACGTTCCTTAGAAATAACTTTTTCTACCTCTTCGACTTTTTTCTTAATCTCAATACTTTTCCTCTTTTGGTCTTCCAGTAAATTTTTTAATTTATCCTTTTCCCTTATTGCAGATTCTGAATCTGCTCTTAATTGATTAGTAGCATCTCTTAAAGCTTTAACTTCTTTGCCTTGTTTTTCATTCAACTCTTTAATGCTATCCGCGTGTGCTTTTTGAAGTTTATCAATGTTTTCTTCATTTTTCTTAATAAGATTTTTAGTATCTCTGTCAAATTGTGCTTTTAGAGACTCAATAGTGTCCTGACATTCCTTCTTCTGTTTTGCTAATTCTGCTTCTAATTGCGTTATTTTATTCTGATATTCTCTTATTATTTTATCAAAATCTTTATCTAAAATAAATAAACAAATACAAAGCCAACCCTCTTATAAAAATAATATATAATATTTTGTTAAAAATAAAATTTTTATTTATAGCCCATAAAAATAAAATGGAGTTTTGTTTTAAAAATAGTGTTAATCAAATAATATTCTCCTTTGCAATGTCTGCATTTGGTATTCTTCTTAGCATAGCTTTAAAAAACATTGTTAAATATCGTTGAAGCAATATGCTAATAAAATTTTTATGGCTTTAATTAAAGCATGCGAATTTCTACAATTTGTTGTTTCAACAAGATGCCACACACCTCCCCCTCCCCTTCGCAACCTAAGTATTTTGGTCCAGAATTGTTTTTCTTACATAGTTAGGATGCATTTAACAAAAGTATAGCATTAGTTAGCTGTAAAAAAAAATAATTTATAACCATTTTTACTACTATATCTCCTAAGCTTAAGACCCCCTAAGGCCTTTAAACGAAGGTGCTACAGGACCCACACACTCCATTATATATAAAAAAGTAAATAGTGCCCCCTTAGCACTAGACCACGTGACCGAAATCATTTTTTTGCCAAAAAGTAGAGTTGACACCCTTTTACCCAAATTTAACCAGATCTCGATATCTTGTGCCTTTAAAAAGATAAATGGGGGAACTTTTAATATCCTCACTGTATTTACTGTATTCATAAATTTAAAGTGAATGCCGTCTCAAACAAGGCCGAAGTCTCATCATAAGATAAGATGGGCCAATACAATGAATATTCAAGGATCGAGAAGTCAACTTACTGTTCGAGATATCTATGAATAAAACGGTACCAGCTACTAGCTAAATAGATAGAAAAGACTATCTTCATTTTTGAAATTACGCATATTATTGATAAAAAGTAAAAAATTAATTCTGTATTTGTAATATTTAATGTCATATTGTAATTTTCAAACCTATTTCCTAACATAAAATAACATAATTTTTTTCTTAAAATCTACTACAAAAAATAAATTTTTGTATAAGGTTTCACAAAGTTGATGTCATTAAAACATTTGACAGACACCTGAAATAAGCTCAGCACTTCATTCTATGCTTAATAAACTTAAAGGTAAAAAGAATCTGTTGTCGGTGCAGATATACAGTGGTCATTAAGATAAACCTCAATTATATGTTTTTTTAAATACAACTATTTTTTAACCTAGGTCTAATATATTATTTTCTTACCTTTAAACTTTTCTAACTTTTCCAAAGCATTGTTTAACATTTCCTTATCGGCCTTAAGATCTTTTTGAAGTTTTTCATTTTGACTTTTAAGATTACTGTTTTCATTTTTGAATTTTTCACTTTCTTCTTTAAGTTTGCTTAAATCATTATTTGCCTTAACCAACTCCTCTTTGGCGGTACTTAAGTCTTTTTAAGCTTTAAAAGTTCTTGCTGTAGTTGTTCAATTTTCTGGTTTAGTTTTTCGTTTTCATTAGATAATGTTTTATTGGTATTTTTTGCATTGTCAAGCTGTTTCTTTAAATCATTCACATTATCTTGAAGTTTTTTATTAGTTTCTTTTAATTTTTCTTCGTCCTTCTTTTGACTTGATGCAGAGCTATCAGCAGATTGAAGCGCTGCTTTAGTTTCATCATATTGTCGTTTTAACTTTACATTTTCCGCTTCCAAGTTTGCTATTTTCGATTTTAATTTGTCTATTTCATCTTTTAGTCCCTTGGTTTCATCTACTGGCACTTTTTTGTTTCTGCTGCTGAAAGTGCATTCTTTAGTCTATTAATTTCATCATTTAACACATTTATTTGATTTTTATTTTTTTATTTTCATTTTTTAAAGAATCTGTTTCATTTGCTGCCATTTTTACATCATCAAAATCCTTTTTAAGTTTTAAGTTTTCGGATTCAAGTTGCGCAATTCTTTGTTTTAATTTTGTTTCATTTTCTCTTAATCTGGCTACTTCGGTAGCATTTTTCTTTGCTTCATTAATTGCAGTATTTAAATCATTTTTAATTTTCTCTAAATCTGTGTTTAGTTTTGAGATTTGTTGCTTTAATTTTAAATTTTCTTCTTGTAATTCAGATATTTTTTTGCCTCTTTTAAAGCATTATCAAGATCCTTTTTAAGTTTGTTATTTGTAGTTTCTAGTTCTTCAAGCTTTTTTTTGTTATCCTCAAAGTCTGGCACTTTCGTACCGATTGGTGATGGCATTTTTCCAGTTTCCATTTCTTTTCTTAATTTGGCAAGTTCCTCTTCAAGTTGTAATATTTTTCGTTGTTGTTTATTGTTTTCATCGTTTAATTTTTTTCCATTATCCATTTCTGTTTTTTTATCCTTTAATGCTGCTTCAAGATCTTTTTAAGTTTTTCATTACCTTTTTCTAACTGCACAACTTTTTGTTTTAAATTGTTAATTTCGTCTTGAAGTTTTGAGATTCCAGTAGCTTTACTTTTAGCATCATTAAGAGCTGCGTCTAGTTCTTTTCTTAAATTAGCAATTTCCGATTCAAGTTGAGGTATTTTTTGTTTACATTTATTGTTTTCATTTCTTAAATCTGACACTTGAGCAGCAATTGATTGCGCATCGCTCAGAGCTCTTTCTAATTCTTTTTAATCTTGGCGTTTTCTGTTTCCTGTTGAGCTAACTTCTGTTTTAATTTATTGTCTTCATCGCGAAGCTGTGATAAATCACTCGCGGCTTTTTTGGCGCTATCCAAAGCATTATCTAATTCAGTTTTAAGTCTACTATTTTCAGATTCTAGTTGTGCTATTCTTTGCTTTAATTTATCATCGACCTCTCTAAGATCGCCTACACCAACAACACCTTTTTTGACGTCTGCAATTGCACTATCTAATTCTTTTTTAACCTTTTTATTTTCATCTTCTACCCTAGATAGTTCTTGCTTTAGTTTTGCATTATTATCTTTTGATTTTGCTAGTTCATTTGCAAGTTTTTTTGCTTCATTTAGTGCTGCATCAAGTTCTTTAATAAATTTGGCATTATCAGCTTCTAGTTGTGCAATTCTCTGTTTAAGCTTATTTTCATTATCTTTTAATTCTGATAGTTTTGCTAAGTCAGTTCCTGCTTTTTAACCTCATCTGCCAGGTCGGCTTTTTCTTTTTAAGTCTGTTTATATCATTTTCCAACTGAGCTATTTTTTCATTTAATTTAGCTTCATTGCCTTTTATTTTAGCTAGTTCAGATTCCAAATTTTTCGAAGTATTTGTAGCAGCTTCTAAATCTTTTTTAGTTTTATGTTTTCTTTTTCAAGTTGACTTAGTTTTTGATTTAATCGATTATTTTCATCTTTTAATTGAGCTAATTCCTTGTCTTTTTCTCGTGCATCGTTCTTAGCTCCATTCAATTCCTTTTGTATTCTATTTAGTTCTTCCTCAAACCGTTGTTTTAAACCATCGTCAAGTGGAGCAACTGGTTTGACTTCTCTAGGAGCTGCATCAAGCTTTTGTCTAAGTTTTCCTGTTTCATCTTCAGAACGCAACATTTTTTGTTTATATTCATCTCTTTGATCCCGAAGTTGTTTAACTTCATCATTTGCTTTCTTAAGTTCATTACGGGCAGAGTCCATATCTATTTTTAATTTTGCATTTTCTGATTCTAGCTGGGCAATTCTCTGTCTCAATTTAGAATTTTCATCCTTTAAAGTTAAACCATCAGCTGTTAATTTTTTAACATTTTCCAAAGCTGCATCCAACTCTTTTTAAATTTTAAATTTTCTGCTTCAAGCAATGCCACTCTTTGTTTCAGTTTTGATTCATCACCTTGTATCCCTGCCACTTCAAATCCTTTCTTTTTAAATCATCTAGCGCCGAGTTAACGTTTTTTGTAACTTGTCTTTATCTGCCTCAAGTTGTGCCATTTTATCCCTATTTTTTATTTCGTTTTGTTTCAGCGCGTTTAACTCATCAGTTTTTTTAATACGTCATCCAAAGCTAATTGTAAATCTTTTTTAAGCTTTGAGTTTTCGTTTTCCATTTGAGCCATTTTCTGTCGTAATGTATTATAAGCATCTTGAAGATCGGCCTTTTGACTGTCGCTTAAAGCTGCTGCTAGTTTTTTTTAGGTTATCATTCTCTTCTTCCAGATGCTGAATTTTTTCTTAAGATTACTAACATCATCTTGAAGTTTTGTTGCTGTTGAAAGTTTGGACATGGCATCTGCCAATGCATTTTCCAATTCTTTTTGTAACCTATTGTTTTCTGCCTGCAAGGCTGCATTTTGCTGTCTTAACTTGTTATTTTCATCTTGAAGACCAGCAACAACTTGTGAGCCACCTCTAGCCTGCTCAAGCTCTTTTTTACTCTAGAATTTTCATCACTTAGTTTACCGTTAACTGACTCAAGTTGGGCAATTTTTGCTTTAATCCAGCAATTTCCTTTTGTTGATCGGAAATTAAATTTGCACTTTTCTTAGCGTCATCAAGCACACCATCTAATTCTTTTTTAATCTTGAAACTTCATTTTCAAGATCCTTAACCGTTTGCTTACATTTAACATTATCTTTCTCCAACATTAATACTTTATCGGCTTCTTTTTTAACTCGTTTAGCGCTGCTTCTAGGTCTTTCTTTAGTTTAAATGTTTCACCTTCTGTCTGCGCCAATTTTTTCGTAGTTCACCATTTTCATTTGAAAGTTGAGCTACCTTATCAGATAATTTTGTTATTTCAGTATTAGCGCGATTTAGTTCTTTATTTAAATTTAAAACATTCTCTTTCTGCTGTGCGATTTCTTTTTAAGTTTCTCATTTTCTGTATTTAATGCCGAATCTCCACTAATGACATCTTTTACCTTTTGTAAATCTTTTCTTATATTATCTCTTTCGTTTCTTAAATCATCAGCAGCCTTTTGAAGCTCGCTATTTTTATCTAACAATTTTCTTGCATCATTAGTTGCATTATCAAGGTCTTTTTTAAAGTTGCTTTCTCATTATTGGCCTGTGATAACATGTCCTTTAGAGAGGAATTTTCTTTTTCAAGCTGAGCTATACGGTCTTTTAATTTTTGCATTTCTGCATTCATCATCGCCGTAGGATCGCTTGATTTTAACTTTCTCAGTGCATCTTCTGCTACATTTGCACGTGTATTTGCCTCTTCTAATTGTCTTGTTAGCTCCTTTAATTTTTTACTAAGATCGTCAGATGGCTCAATAAGTGTACCTTTGTCTTTAGCCGTTAAGCTTTTTAACTGGTTTTCAAGATCATTAATAATCGACTTCATCGCATCTTTTTCCTTTTGATCTTTATCTAGCAGGGATTTTTCCATGGGTTGAACCGTTGATGCCTGTTTTATTTTTTCAATTGCTTCATTCATCTCCTTTTTCTGACTTTCTAATTGTTTTTTTAAATTTTCGTTTTCTTTTTTAGAGCATCCATTATTGCAGGATCTATTGCTAATTTTCTCAAATTTTCAATTTCACCCTGGACGTTAGCTTGATTTTCTTTAAGTTTAGCTAATTCAAGCTTAAGCCTATCATTTTCATTTTGTAAGGCGGCAAGTTGTTGTAATAAATTTTTGTTTTTGTCTTCTAATTCTTTATTAACTTGGTAAAGTTTTTCATTTTCTACTGCAAGTTTTTTATTTTGATTTGACTGTGCATCAAGTTCGTTTTCCAGTTTTGAACTTCTTTTAGATGTTGTAACCACATTACTCATTAACATTTTGTCCAAGTCCTCTTTTTCTTTTTAAGTTTGTCATTTTCAGCTTTTATTGTATCCGTTAACTTTAGAAATTCATTTTTTTCTTGAAGACATTTTTCTAGTTTGGACTTGAGTTTGTTAAATGCATCCATATCAACGCCATCAAAATGTTCAGTTTTCTGTTGTTTATATTGATTATTTTGTTCCTGAAGCTGTTTACATTGATCGTCTGCTTGCTTAAGTTGTTTAAGGGTTGCATTAATATCTTCTTTAAGTTTCGCATTTTCAGACTCTAATTGAGAAAGTCGCTGTTTTAAGTCGTCATCGATTGCTGGTAGTTCACCAGGAACGCCAGATGCAAGCTGCTTTTGTAGATTATTAATCATGTTCAAAAGACCTTCCTTTTCTTTTAAACATTGTTCTAGTTCACGTCTTAATTTTACTGAGTCATCTTTAAATATTGGGCTTGAACCATCAATAGCAGTAACCGGTACCTTACTATCAGCGGATGCAAGCTGCTTTTGTAAATTATTAATCATGTTTAAAAGATCTTCCTTTTCTTTTAAACATTTTTCCAGTTCATGTCTTAGTTTTACTGAGTCATCTTCAAATATTGGCCTTGAAGCACCATCTGAAGTGACCGGTAACTTACTATCACTGGATGCAAGCTGTTTTTGTAGTATATCAATCTTATTTAAAAGACCTGCTTTTTCTTTTAAGCATTCCTCTAAATCGGTTTTTAATTTTAAAAATAGGTCTGTGTCTACGGCTTTTTCGGTTGCTTCTAATTTTTGATGTAAGGATCTAATTTCTGCCAATAATTTTTGTTTTTCTTCAAGACATTCCTGCAAATCCTTTTTAAGTTCTGCAAATGCTGCCAAATCGGGCATTCTCCCACCCTCGGTAATTGCTTCTGGTTGAAGTTTATCTTTTGAATACCTAAATTTTGAAGCGCTTCTAAATCTTTTATTAGCTGCAAGTTTTCTTTTTCAAGCTGGCTTAGTTTTTGTTTTAGTTGATAATTTTCGTCTTTTAATTGAGCTATATCCTCGTCTTTGTATCGCGCATAGTTCTTAGCTTCATGCTGAATTTTATCTTGTTCATATTCAAGTCCTTGTTTCGAACCATCGTCAAGTGCAATTACTGCCAAATCGGGCATTATCTCGCCGCCTTTACCCGCTCCTAGTTGTGGTTTATCTTTTTGAATACCCAGATTTTGAAGTTCTTTCTGACATTTATAAAGATCATATTTTAATTTACAATTTTTGGCTTCTACTTCGCCAATTTTTTCCTTTGATCTCTTAAGATGGTTAATTAGGTCCTCAATTTGATCTTTTGCTACTTCTTGTACTTCAGTGGAATGTCTTCTTAAGGCACTATTTTCTGCAGCAAGCCTCTCATTGGTTGCAAGTTTTTCTCTTAGTTGCATTATAGTTGTGTTGGCTTTAAAAAGTTCATTTTCCAGCTCCTCAATCCTCGCCTTGTTTTCTTCAGCAGATCTAGCGGTATACATTTGATCTTCTTCTTCTTCCGTATCGGATGTATCCGATATTTCTAGATTTTCTGTCTCAATACCAATACACTTACAATTCCATGGTCTAGCATCAGTAGCAGCTTCCTTTATCTGTTTACAATGACAAATGCTAGATCTTGAAAACCCTTCTTTTGGATCAGTCGTAGCTTCTTTTCTTTTTGTACAATAGCATGTACCTTTTTCAGATACCTTTTGTATTGGATCCTGATATACATACTTACAATCACATGTGTTGGGATTTTCAGAAGTATCCTTTATTTGTCTGCACTTACATGGATCTTTTTTAGATGTATTTTTAGGTTGTTGAGATTTAGAATTACATAGGCAACGTCTGGGTGATGAATCTGCACTCTTAGCTTTGCGTGAGCAATGACACCTTGTAGGATTTTCTGTTGTGTTTCTATCATTCAACTTTATATTATTTTTACAGTTGCAACCGGGACAACATTTAATTATAATTTTAGGCTTTACTTCATTTTTCTTTTGTTTACATGTGCATCCTGGACAACACCGGTATTGTTTTTTACAATCCCAATCAGCATATTGCTGTTCTAATTCGAGAGCAATTCTTTCTACGGCTGTTCTGGATTGATCCAGCATATCTCTTAACTGTTGATTCGTTTCTCGATTTGTACTTCCTGCTTGTGCTGCTAATTCCTGCAGTTGTTCATTTTCAAATTTGGCTGCTTCTAGTTCATTTTGTAGTCTAGTTATTTCATGTGCATTATATGCTGGTACTTCATAATGTTCAGTTTGACAGGTCTCTCGATCATGTAAAACTTCTTGCATAGTTTCAATAACACGATCTTTATCTTGAACTTCTTTTTCTAAACGTGCGATCATTATTTCAGCATCATTTATTTTTTGTTGCAAATCTGAGTTACGCGATTTTAAAACGTTATTTTCTTTTTCTAAGCTTTTCTTTTTATCTCGTAAAATTTTTGTTTCTTCAGATAAGTCGTGGAAAGAACTATCTATTTTTCCTTTCATCGTAGTAATTTTTTCTTCAGACATTACCAATAGGCTTTCTTTTTTCTAATTCAATTTTAAGATTAGAAACCACTTCTTTCATTTTATCTTTCTGTTTCTCTTTTCCTTCGGCCAAGCAATCAATATGGCAAACTAATCGTCGTATTTCCTCTTCCTGCTCACAAATACATTTTTCGAGGTCCTCTGCTTGTTTTTCAAATGCATCTCGTTCTCTTTCTATAATTTTAGCCTTGTCTAATTGTCCCCTTAAAATATTACATTCTTTTTCTAAACCAATTAATTCCTCATACTTTCTTTTATATCTATCTCTTTCTGCTTTAAGAACATCGAGACCTTTCATTTGTACGCACATATGTTCATAATCGTCTTGCATTCGGACCAACTCATCAAGACTTTCTTGTAATCTACAAAACATAATATTATTTTATCAGGGCTAAAACAGCCTTACACAATCGAAAGAGAAAAAATATATAAGTACAATTAAATTCTTTAAAACTCTTTTAGTTAAAAGTGATGTACTTGTAGTTAATTTTCAAAAAGTATTTAATTAGAATACCTAATCCTAATTTGTATTAAGCAGGGTTAACTTTAAAATTTTAAAAAAATTATCATGGGAAAAATTCAAAAATATGTGAGCACCTGGTTTCCCCTAATAATTATCTGACATTGAAATTTTTGGGTTCAACAAATTTAGTTTTAAAACACAAAACTTTTGTTAAATTATTGCAAGATCAGAATAGCTCTTTATAATAAATAAAAAGTTTAATTTTCTTAAAATATTTAATAAATTCATATTCTTAGAAGAAAAAATATACTTAATGCTTACTTTTAATGTCAGAACACACAAAAACAAACCCTGTACGTACACAAATGTCATTAAAAGAAATTACAGCTTATAAAAATAACAAATTTTGTATTAGTTTAGGTTAAAAAATGTAAACAAAATAATATTTGTCTTTTCTTCAGAATAAAAAAGTTAATAAACTTTTTTATTCTGGAGAAAAGACAACACAAAAAATAAAACTTTTTATACACTATGAAAACCTATTTTCTTTAAACTACTTACATTACAAGGAAGGTTTCAAACTCTAAACACAGGGTCATTAACTCTTGGTTGAAACTATTTTAATCCAATAAAATAACATCTTAACAAGACGCCAGAACGTGAACTGGACTAATCATAAGCATCTCAAAAATGTGGTAAATACTTTACGAAAAATGTGATAAACAGTTTACCAAAAAAACTTGCAGCAAAGTTTACCACATTTTTTGGTTAACTATTTACCACATTTTTGAGACAGAACCATTAGCCCAGTTCACGTTTGGGCGTCTTGTTAAGATTTTATTTTATTGGAATACAATAATTTCAACCGAGAGCTAATGAACCTGTGTTTAAAGTTTGAAATCTTTCTTGTAACGTAAGTAGTTTAATATTAAATTTTTATTATTTTTTTAAAGTAATCTTATCATAGTATATAAAAAGTTTTAATTTTTTAAAATGTTTAATAAAATTTTGTATTCTGGAGAAAAGCCAAATATTATTTTGTTTAAGCGTAATCTCTCAGAAATCAAATAAACCTTTAAAATATAAAATGTAAATTTTCCAAATTCTTATGCACTATGCTTAGGAATTAGAAATCTCGATTTTCATTTGTTTATTTCGCTGAGGTAAAATTTTTACCATAGTAGTTGTTTAAAATAACGTCCATGCCCATGTTGTCTAAAAGGTACTGTGACTTGCAGTACCCTCAGGTTCAGTGCTTGGACAACGTTGATGGGTTAGAGAAAAGATGGGTGACACCCACAGTACTCTGATAATTAGGCACTAAACATTCGTGGGCTGTTCCAAACATCAAAAAATGTCACTTTTATGTGCAGTTACCTTTCTTTTTCAATTATTAAAACTTCCTGTTCCTTGCACATGGATTTTAAGCTCTCCGATTCATGCTCCATACATACTATTTTTGACCTTAATGTATCTGCTTCTGTCTTCTGATTTAATAGTTCTATTTCTGCCATTGTGCATTTATTTCTCATGCTGTCTAATTCATCTTCAGCTGCTTGAACGTCTTTTGTTGCTAATCTTAATTGTCTTTCCAGCTCGTCCACCTGTAATTCAAATACCAAATAATAATTATTTTCCGAAATTAAAAGCTTTAGAAGCCGCATTTAGAGCGGCTTTTACAATGTCGTGTTAGCAAACTCAGAGTTAAATTTTTATGTGATCGAAGTTATAGCTACATTTTAAAAGCTGTCAAATGCATAGTCACCTAGATTTACCAAATTTGGTGCGCTTCTAGGGTTGTAACATCAATACTATGTATGTATACTAACTCAAGGACTGACTCAAAATTTTATTTAGTAATTGTCAAAATTTTATTAGAATACTTATCGAAAATGCGAAAAGACTTAAATCGTACCCTAAAAGTGTGTAGTTTAAGTTGAAATTTAGTGGATAATGGTAATCAAATGGGAAATAGTTATTTACCTAACATGGGCGGAAAGTAATATTTTTTACACGGGCCAAAAAGGTACTTTTCGCACGTGTTAGGTACAACATTTTTAATAGAAGCATCAAATTTTCATATAAAAAATAAAAATAAATTGAAAAATGTGATAAAAATAATTTAAAATGGGAAATTTTAACACACACAAATTTACCTTTTTTTTATTCTGGCCACACCTACGGGGTATCTAAGTTTATTTATCGTTAATAATAAAACATCTTATTTAATGCCAACATTAGTGTCGACACTGTACAATTTAGGTGACATTTTAACATAGTAAAAGTTATTACTAAGTTTTTTATAGATTATTTGTGTTCTGGAAATATAAATTTAAACAAAATGATATTTGGCTTCTCTCCAGAATAAAGATATTTAATAAATATTATAAGAAAATTAAACCTCTTATTTGTTGTGAAGTGCTATATAAATTATTTTATAATAACCTAATCATAAAATAAGTTCTTATGGGGCTGCCAGACGTGAACTGATCCCTTGGACGCGCTTTAAAAATGTGAAAAAGTTTTCTTAAAAATTACTGTTGATCTGACTAAAAATGTGAAAACTTTTTTATTAAAAATGGATCTGACTGACGTTGCTTGTGAAATTGATTGACTTACCATGGGGAAAACCATTTATTTTAGTAAACACTTAATTTTCCCAAGTATTCATGAGTGATAAGCAAAAAAGCTATAGGAATTTTTAAATTCTTTTTGGTGTTTTTTAATCAATACATAGTTTCAAAAATTTATTTATTCATTTTTTTTACTTTTTATAATCACTTCTTGTATATCATAGGGCGTTTTATAATATGGCTTTTAACATTTTAGAAAAAGCAAAACTTTTAATGAAAAACTTTTTTCATAACAATAAAAATAAAAAAATTACAGGTATAATTAAGGCCACCGTGGACACACTGTATAAAAAGTTTAAGTTTCTTAAAATCAGTGGCGGCTCGTGACATTTTACAGTGGGAGGGCACAAGCAAAAAAAAAATAATAAAAAAATTTACCCTCTATTTAAAAAGAAAGTCTATACGCCTATTTTTCTTACTGCAAAATACTTTGATCACTTTGTTATTGAAATCAGGGATGCACTGTATATAATGTTTTTCGATAGATAACACTGCGAGTGAGTTAATTCTGTCTTGTGACATGGTATTTCGTAATCGTAAAAAGTCTTTATTCGCATAAAAGTGAAAAAACACATTTTGCGCTCGCTTGTTGACATGAGCGTTGTACATATAATATTTGCTAGTTTGTAACTTTCAGAAAAAAATAGTCAAGTTACCAACATAAATACCGGGATGTTATGTTCAGATGAAGTTTTCTCATCGTGACTTCGTAAGGCCAACTCAAATGCTCCACAAAATAGAATTCACAAAATTAATCGACGCAAGATATGGAGATTTTTTTCACTTGTTCATTATGTTTCAGTTTACCACGTAAATAGGCACTATCTAACTGTTAACGAATATTAGTTTTTCCTAAAAAGTCCAAACTCGCTTTTAGGTGGGGCACGGAAATTTCGTGTTTTTTAGTCCTTTCTGCCATATGTTTTAGATCTTTTACCCCATGTTTAGTCCAGGCTGTTATTTCTTTATTAAACAATAAGCATAAAAAACAAAACAGTTTATTTGTGACCGAACAAGAAAATTCAGTCATATTTTTCATGAATGTTCTTATTAAAAGCTCAGTTGTATGTCTTAGTTTTACTAGTACATAAATAATTAGTTTGAAGATCGGGAGTAGGTCTTCCTTTTTGTTTAATTAAAAGTTTCTGTTCAAAAGGCAAACTATCCTTTAGTAGAAACTGCACCGCATTTATTTCCAGTTGTTGATCCATTTCTAAATTATCTCATTATCACATATCACATCTCATAACTCTTAACATACGCACTAGTTAACTATACTTGTTAAAATTAAACGTATAATTAACGATTTATTTACACTGTACCATAACCAATAATACATATTGTTGTTGTTGTGGTTGCTTTGTTTATGGCTTAGGTCGCCGAGGGTCCAATTGCCAGTGAGCCCCTCTCTGTCGATAGGTGGTTGTATTCTGGGTAGGAGTCTCCAGTAGGTCGGGCCTGTGCCCCTGGTGGCTCCCGAGCTTTTCACTTCTTGATTATTATTATCATTATACGTAATTCACTCTTTTCTAGTTTCTTTCTTTATTTATGAGGGGATTGGTTAGTATATTGGACACTCACAACAAAGGTTGACGCCACATTGAGGTTACTACGGAATAGGGGGTTGTTGGTGATTCAAAAGTCCTATATCATCTACAAAGAAGATATCATTGTTTTATTATTGTTATTATTATTATATAATTTTTTAAAACTTTTATTTTAATTTTGTTATAGTTAATACATTTTTCAATTATATTTGTAGCTTTTTAATTGATGATTGACAAAATCGTTAAGGGAAAATTTGTGTACATTTTCCTCAGTTCTTTATGCATACAAAAAGAGAAAATTCTTTTCATAGGACACTCCAGAAAAGTGTGTTCCAGGATTTCGCCTCTTCGCATTCACAAAATCGGATTATTTTTAATTTTAATTTTATGTCCGCCGTCAAGCAATGACCCGTTCACATTCTTATTATTGTTAGTATTTTACGGCTTTTATTCTCTATTTTGTCGAACAGTCTTCTTGTTGGAATTACATTTTCTATATTTCTATCTTTATAACCTTTAGTTTTTAGCGAGTTTTTGCACTATTCATTATGTTTTTTTAAATATTTTATTCTATAACATGTAAGGAATTTCGTTTTTGGGTTCCTATTTTTTTTGTCTATTATAGTGATAAGTCCAATTCCATTTCATTGGATTGTGCCATACCAGGGCTGTCATCAATATTGAGTATTGTTTGCATTTGTACAATAATTGTACGATAAGATAAATTTTTGGTTCAGTTCACAGTGTTATCTGCTATAGCTGACGTGCTTGAGACATTATTTGAAAATTTTTCGTAATTTTGGTGTTTAATTTCTTTTTCCGTTCTTTCGTTTGAAAGGATTAGCATTTGATTATGTTCATTTCTATTGTAACCTATTTGATTTGTTTAATTGCTTGAGGGATTTCTCACAACTTGTTGAAATGTTCTTTCTTGGTGTGAATTAAAATCTACTTTTGCCTTTGTGATATTTGTATGTGATTTGCTAAATGGTTTTGGTTTGTTGTTTGTGAATTACTTTGATCTTTTAAAGGTGGGAACTCTGATGGATTAAACATTTCCTGGTTGTTGTCAGTCCCATTTAAGTAAGTTTTTTGCATTTTTCGTTGGCAATATGAAACGTCATGTTATAGAAAGTCAATAAGTTTTTTTATGTTTTTTTGCCTTTCGTATTCTGGGCATTTTTTGTTATTCGATTTGTGTTCGTGACTTTTACAATGAATGCAATAAGATTGACAAGTAAATTTATGTCCATTTCTTGTATTATTCTCCTGAGGCACTTCATGTTCTTAGCTTTCACACCCGCAGTTAAAACATTTTTCCCACCATTACATAGCTTTCTTGTATGTCAAAATCTTAGACAGTTAAAGCACTGAGTCACCGGAGGAATATATGGGACTATTTTTTTAATTAGGCCATATATCTTAATTGTTTTTGGAAGAATAATTTCTTCGAAGGTTATTAGAAGGGTATTTGTGGGCTCAAAAGTCGGTTCTGAATTTACGAAGACTTTTCTATTAAGCCTAATGATATTCATAATTTTAACTGGTGCGTCCATATTGTCCATTAGTTCCTCGATACCGAACGATTTGTCTATATTTCTTACTACTCCTTTACAAGTTACGTAATTTTGTGGAATAAAAATTTTGTTTGTTCTGGGTAAAATTGTTGGCTCCTACGTAATTGTTAAATTCGAAAGCTAGTCTATTAACGCCTTTATTAGTGATTTTCTTGATATGGTCCAATTTTAGATTGAAAATTTCTTTGGCAATTTTTAAATCTGACATTTTTCCCATATTGTTGTCGCTTTTTTCGTAGATTCAATATAAACTATGTAAAGACCCGGATGATTGCTTGAATAAGATTTATCCAACTATCCAACATATTATTAGCCCGATTATCTGTCTTTTTCGGATTATCTATTGGATTTTTTCCTTTTCAAATTCGGAATTTCAATCATCTTTTGTCGAACCGAAGTTCTGCATGTTATTAATTTTAATCTTTCTTTGGTGAATCTCCTTGAGCAGGATCTCCGATAACTATGTTGTTTATTTCGTCCATTGAATTTTTACCCTTCGGGGTCCCCGGGGTCCGGGGGTTCATTCATATTTAAGTTTAAATTAGGTAAAAGATCGTTACAATTACTTTCATTTTTTATTACTAGTACTATAAATACAAACAATAACTTGGAAAGGACTTACCAAAGTGTAGGATTAGGTTCTAAAACACAATTTTAGTAGGAGAAAACACGAAACTGTGTTGTCGCAATGGCTGCACGCCATGAAGTGTAATGCATATTTTTACTAAAATCCCACCGGATCCGACACTACCGTTTACCGTATTACTGTTTAAGCTTCGACTTCCCGGGACTCACGTAATTTTGAGTTCCCGCACTATTGAAAACTAAAATTAAGCGACTTGGCAGCGTTGCAGTTGCAAATTTAGAATATAATGACATTTCATACTCAAGTTTTGCTTTCTGTTGTTGCAGTTAATATTCTATTTTTTAAATAATTTTTACAATTTATGGGATGAATGTAATAAAAAATAAGAAAATAGTTAGTCTACAACTAGTGATGGTAAGCGTTTAAGTGGTTGCCATCATGGATTTCGTTAAAAATTAAGCAATAAAGCAAAACGTGCGAAGTCAGTTTTGGTTTATCTGCAATTCAAGTCTAAATAACGAAGAACTTACGCTTTATGGCTATATATAAAGTTTCTCGAATAGCTGACTATTATCCTGCTTTGTGTTATTTAGGTTGTCACACAATGATGCCTAATATTTTTGTAAAATTTAATATCGAATCAAGTAATTTATGTAAATATTCTTTGCCAAATTGAATCACCCATTTTTATCAGCTGTTTGACCAAATTGCCTCTCAATTTGAATTCCCAATACTATTTTCGCGTTTATTAAAGAGTGCGTTCCACTAAGCGCTCACAACGCTCCCGTCGGCTTTGAGCATTGTAAGCGCTTAGTGGCACGCATCCAAAGTAAAGAAGACGTAAGTTGCGGAGCAAAATAAATAAGACAAAGCAGGCTCAAATTCTCGCATTCTCGTACATGTATGTCGTATCTAACTTCATTCGTTCCGTTAATGCGCCGGCTTGGGAAGAAAGTTTTGATATTTAGGCGTTGCGTTGGAGTAATTTAGAAGTAAGTTATGAGCAGAGTATTTAAAAGTGTTTTAAATGAGATTATAGTAAATATCTGACATTAAATTATTTTAAACAAAACCTTTCTTTTTGTTTATTTAAAGGGTGGACACATTCCCTTGTGTCCTTTAATACCAGCCGCCACTGCTTAAAATTAAAATATTTATTAAATATCTTTATTCGGGGAGCAGCCGAAAACAATTTGGTTTAAATTTATATTACCAAGTGACAAGTTTATAGGGTTAATTTTTTGGATTTTGTTGTAACTATGCTACTACGAAACGACGCAACATCGGCGAGAGAGAAAATAATTCCAGAAAAGTCACGTCCAAGATATGAAAAAAAAAATACAACGCGTTTGAAAACTGGTTGAAACATTCTTTTTGTTAACTATTTAGTTGGTTTATAAGTTTCTCATTGCCGTTGTTAGTAATTACTAATAAAAGATTTTACGCACGCCTGTAGGACAAATACATTTAAAACCTAATTTTTAATGACAATTTTCGTCTAAACGACTACTAAAACTAAATTTTTGGATTAGGTAAATATACATAGCTCAGTTTTAAAAGGCTTTGCATATAGGTCTTTTAGATAACTTGCTAAAAAATAAAGCGGTTGTTAAAACTCAATAAGTATATTGCGCAACAAGTTTTGAAAAGACTCTTTGCACACAAGTATGACGTTTGTGCACGAGCCATAGGCAGAGTCATACGAGTGTGCAAAGAGTCAGTTTCAAACGTGTTGCACACGATACTTTTCTACAACAGCAGAAAATAAGGATTAATATGTGATTTTTATTGTTTTTATTCTTTTAACTTTTGACAGGACTGTGCTAACATTTTTCACGCCGTGAGAAATGTTTTCACACGCTTAGGTCAAAGCTAAATGACAGAAAATAAAATATTTTTGACTGGTTGACACTAACCAGGTTAACATCATACATCATGTGAAATTAGTCATTTTCAGATCCTGTATGACGTGCGTTTTTGGACACTTTTCATAGCAGTCGAAGAAAAAAATATTTCCTAAACCAAACATAAATGTAAAAACAAACATAAGCTTTGCTTAAAATTTTTTGCGAAGCTTTACGCTTTCTGAAAAATCAAAATCTCACTCACTAGCAATTCTGTAGCAGCTAGCAAGAAAAAGTCAACAAAAAAATAAAAGTGGTTAAAATTGGCGTGGCGTCATACTATCACATACCCGTTCTGCTTTTAGTTTTAACGATATAAATTCTTCATCCATACCCCTCATTTGTTCTAGTCGTTTGGCAAGTCGATCCCTATCTTTTAAAACGTCATCTAATAGTATAGATCTTCGTTTAAATACATCGATATCCTCTGGCAGATCTTGGTAAGCATTTAGTTCTTTCTCTAGCTGTTCTACTCTATTTTGCAATACATTTCGCTCAGCAATCGTTTCATTTAGAGAAAGAAGTCTTTCCTGTACATCTTCAAGAGTTGATTTATCACCACAACCTATAAAAACCAAAATAAAAAATTACAATTTTGGTTAAAAACACCTTAATAAAAGTGAACTCAAACTTTAGGTATACCATACACCACCATACAGTTGGGTCGTATTCGAATACTCAGTATTCTGAATAGTATTCAGAATACATTTTGCCGGTATTCGAATACATTTGTGTGTTTGGTATTCGGCAGAATACTTTTGGCTAGTATTCGGGATTCTGTATTCGAATATTTTTGAAGTATTCGACGAATACTTTTTGAGTATTCGAATACCGGCGTTCCGAGTATTCGAATACCGGAATGTGTAAGCAGTATTCGAATACCAAAATTGTCACGAGTAGACCCAGCAAACACTATTTGCCGGCAATGTACATTTTTCATATTGGCATTGATGGTAAAGCATTGGCAATTGGTGTCAATATTATGCCAATATCTTATACGCATTAAAAAGTCAACCCTAAATAAACACTTAATTGCCAATAAATTTTACATGCAGGCGAATTGCCGGCAGCTTACAAAAATGGCGGCATACCAATCCTGATTAAATAAAGCACGCGTTTTTGTTGCAGGCAAATAAATATTGGATTTTTGAAGGCAAACCTTCAACGCATATTCATACTTTTTAAACCATATTATTAACATTGGTATTTAACTAACATTAAAGCAATTTTTTTGATCTGCTTTATTTATAATGGCAGCTAAACAACATTATTTTATGTTTTTTACATAATTTAAAGGAAATGGCCTTTTCATAACATTTTATTGTTAAAAATCATGCAAATAAAAATTAGGTCAAACAAAATGTTTATAAATGTATTTTGGAGCGAATAAAAAAAATGATGGTAAAATTAGCTACGTTAATTTTGACCGAAGGTGCATTTGTTTTCTACGTGGTTTTCTAGCTTTTTAGTTTCTTTTTAAAGAAAAGAGTTTTTTAATAGACATAATTAAATGTATTCATTACCTAATAAGTGTGTGTTGTGTGATTAATTGGTGATGGCTAGTCGAGAAGGCAAGATATTAAAGTAGACTGTTAGGAGCTGTAAACATTTTGTTTAAAACTTTATTAAAAGTTTTAAAGACGTGTTAATAAAAAATATTAGATATATTTAATAGTTTTTTGACATACCGATAGATGGCGTAATGGACAATAAACTACTACGTTTCTGCAATATCTTCGCTTTTTATCGTCTAAACCGTACCCATTAGACAAAAATAATTCGAGAGCGGTCTGCGGTAGGTGATCTCACTTAGCTTTGAAAGAAATATCTTCGGCTAGTGAAAAATCTGCATCTCCAAGTTGGACAGTGTTCCGAGAGATGGTAGGTACTTTGCATTGCAAGGAAATTGCATGCAGTAAGGAGTTTTTCCTATTTAAATTTTCAAATAAAATATCGCATCATGTTAGCTTTAAAAAAGTATATGCGACAATTTTCGTCAATAAGACGTCAGCTTGCTGCTTGGGAGTATCTGCATTTGCCCACTTTCGTGTCTTTTTGTTATCTTTTTGCCAATAACTTATTAATGATGGATCCCATCATCTTAAACGCATTTTTTGCCAATAACTTAGTAATGACGGATGCCATCACTTTATCTGCAACACGTGGCCTAATAACGGCCAATTGCCCACTTTCGCGTCTTTTTGATACCTTTTTGCCAATGCCTTATCATTAAAGAGTGTTGGCAATGCCAGTAAATTAAATGTACAACGCCGGCAAAAAATGTTATATGGGGAATACCAAAAGTAAACAAAAAGTAGGGAAAAATGAGGTGAGGACCTTTTGTTTTTTTGCTGTCCAAATTTTAAATTATTGTTTTTTCCCTTTTTAGTATTCGAATCTTTTTTTCTAGTATTAGAATATCGATTTCGGGTATTCGTGAATACCGAGTATTCGAATACTTTTTTCTTGCAAGTATTCAAATATTCGGTATTCGAATACTTTTTGTCCGGTATTCGTATTTGTATTCGACCCAACTCTGCCATACACCCAGTATACCCAATCAAAAGGTGTATGAATATGTACAGGGTGGCTGGCTATACAACGTGTCCAAGATAATGAGGGCCAAAATGGGCATCATGAAAATGGTAAAAGATACGAAGTCGGTTAAGTGAGAACTTCCCGGAGATAGAAAGAAAAATACCGAAAATTAGAAATTTGTTTTATTTTTTTCCTTGGTCTTAAGGATTTTAAAATAAATTGCACTTTTGCATTGCTACTTTTTTGCTCTATCCAATGGTAATATTTAATTTTAAATGCAAAATTTCGCTTTCGTGGGACGATCATCAACTTAATTTTTTTCTTGATATTCTAATATCCAAATTTAAAAGCTGATTTTATTACAAATTTAATGATATATTACACATTTTGGTTTAATCTTATTACAAACTTGTGTTTTTTGAAATTGTATAAAAATAATTAACTTTGCATTTTAAGTTAATAGTAGGGGAGCTCAAGAGGGGATTTCGGGATTTACTACAGCGTAGTAGATTAATATACTGAAGGATATATTGTACTTGGTTAAGTACTTTTACCAAATACAAGCTCCGTATACAGGGCCGATCATAAAATGCAAAAATATATCCATCAGAAAGTGTCGAGCGCGTCAGATTGGGACAGGGTAAGTTAATTACATGCTAAACAGTGTATATTTAACTAATCTGACAATTTGAGAGTGACGTAAAGGAAAAAGAGGGATACAAAAAAATCATTTTGACAGTTTCCAGCATAGCGTTTTTTTTATTTCAAAGAAAATAATTAAAGGATAACGAAAAATATACATATAATCCGATACGATCCAAACGATTTCCACATGCCGAAATAATAACAATATTTTTTGACATACTCTAAAAATCTATAGCCGCATCCCCGCCAAAGTAGGACATTTATATGGGTGCCGGGAGGGTGCACTTACACCTCCCTGGTTTGACTTTTTTGCTTCTTAAAATGTTTATAAAAAAGTTGTTTTTATGATATGAGCGCCTTTTTTGCTCTTCAATATTTTTTAATGGCTCCTTGAAATTTTCAATTTTTGCGACCCCCTGAATGTCATCCTGCCGGTGCTTGTGTGCATTTAGGAATATAAAATGTTCTTCTTATTTTTCGTTGAAGAATTACCTTCTAAATTTTGTCGGTAGCGTTACTGGAAACCCGGTTTATATTTTTTAATCACAAAACATTCATTTTTTCTAAACAACGCTTATCTCACGGCTTCTGAACAAAATAAGACAAATCCATCTCGTCAAAATGAAGCTACTCACGAAAAATTAGCTTGTTAGTAATGAATGGTAAAAATGGTGCAGGGATGGGCACGTATGTGCGGACGGTAGGCACCGGATTAAAGAATCCTGCAAGAATATTTATAGCAATTTGAGTTTGAAATCCGGTAGATACAGTTCCATATGTGCAACACGGGTTAAAGATTACGTTATTTTACAATTATTTAAGTCGATTTTTACGTGGGAGTTTTAACCTAGGAGTTTCCACCCCTGCACTATGGTTTCTGCGACCCAATTTTGTGGCCAAAGTCCATTTTTTCAAATTGATAAAAAATAATTTTGGTCGTTTACGTGGAAAGAAGATACATCAATGTTTAGATAAATAGTGTGTTTATTCTTGATTTGTTCTTTTTTGTGGAATATATGAAGCTGAATTTAGTACTTCTCACATATTTATCAGTAGACGTAACATAAATCGTTAAGTGACGCCAAAAGTGTTAGTGTCTATGTGCTAATCTGTTTAATCATATTTTTAAAAATATATATTTTTTTATTAACTACTAAGTATGTTTTTTAAAAAATATGTATTTGATAGAATTACCTAATTCTGTCCCTCTTAAATAAAATTAGTTTGTTTATTGGCTCATTTACTAATAACTTTTAAAAATATTTAATTTCTGGAAGGTTGAGAAATAAAGGATGCATTTGGCGGCAATATATTTTATATTATTTTGTTAAGTCTTTATTTGTGATTATTATTTTACATTCTTTACTTGCGATTATTTGCTACCCTGGAAAAAAATATATTTTTTACAGATATGCACTATTTTAATAAAGAACACCTTTTCAGAATTGAGGTTGTAGGAAGGCGATAAAAACTAAAAGTTTTTAAAAATATTTAATAACCTAAATTAAAAGATCGAAATAGACATTAACTGATATCTGACAAAAATTTGTCGCCTCTGCCCCAATTTTGTAGAAAGATGGTGCCAAGCAGAACAAAACAAGGGTTATGTTCAAAATAAAAATTCTGCTTGGTTGGAAAAACAGATTGTTATTGTATTTGATTTATCTACACCGTCAACATCTCCTTGTGGACCCAAGTTATCATTTCGGGAAAAATTGGAAAGAACTAAGGGAAGCAACGCAATTGTCCAATAAGACACATCATTAATAATAAAAGCTGCGGCTATAGCGGCCTGCCGACATGGGCCACACGATTTGGCATCACTTTTAAAAGAAGTGGATAAAAGTATTTGCCAGCTAGCAAAAATAATAAAAATGCTAAGCTCCCTAAAAAGAACTTAAAATACCCTGTCGAAGAAGCGTTGGAGCTTATTTTAGATTTAGAATCAAATTTAAACAAGCAGCAATAACACAATATTCGATATGGTGCTATTTCATACAACTGTAATATACAGGGTGCCCGGTAATTAATAATTGTGTCAGTCATCTACGAGGCTTGGCCAAAAGTTTAATTTTTGCTTAAGAGTAAAGTACCTTTATTTTTGATAATATCGCAAATTGTTATAAAGAAAAAATGTTTAGAATTAAAAATTATTTCTACCTATGCAATTTTGCTCATTAAAAAAAAACTGAAAAAATCGATCAAAATTAGGTTTGTACAATAGTGCATTGTTAATTTTTCTTGTTTTAATAACATTAAATTTAAGAAGTTTATTTAAAACTGTCCTATGACATTTATAATCATGAAATATAGTGCACTAATGTACAAACCTAGATTTTTACCAATATTGCAGAAAAAAAACAATTTTTTTGTAAACAAATGGAATTGTAGATTTAAAAATAATTTCTAATTTTAAAAATCTTTTCTTTATAATAATTTTAGATATTATCAAAAATTAAGGTACTTTAACCTTAAAGCAAAAATTACATTTTTGGTCAAACCTCGTAGAAGACAATTTGATATAAGATGGTTGCTTTTAGGTTTTGGACCATGCAGAATATTTTATTAAGATCAACTTTTTTCGTAAAATAGATAATAAAAAAGTTTCTTATATGACGCCAATCTACATAGACACACTGTACTATATAGTAACATAGTGCCAAAAATTTGTAGGGGTTACAATCACGAAACCCGCCTAGTCCGATACACGAAAGATATGTTTGAGCTTTATGGTTTCATGACTGTAACCCTTACCATTTTTGGCACAATGATTGAGAATAGCATATAAAAAATTGTGGTAAACTCGTCCAACAAAAAAGTGTCGCGTTCGCCATCCCGACACCCGAAACTTTTGACATTGACAGGTTGGCTTGAAGCGCCGCTTCCATATATGGCAATATGAATATTCGTGGTAGACTCTGTACCAGAAGCTATATCAAACATTGATTTTTACCGGTTATAGTTGGTTGAGTTTGTCAATGTAATTTTGAGTATGTCAATTTAAATAAAGTTATATAAAATAATAAATTATCTAATTTACATTATAATACATGGTGTCAGGTGTTACTTCGCTAAAATTTAATAAAGAGAAATCTATAAATAAATCTAAAATGGATGACCTTAAGAAAGAAAATGAGCTACCACAGAAGGAAATAAAATTATTAGCGGATAAATTGGAGCAAATGCAAAACATTTCCACAATGCCGGCTGTTAACTACGTTCCTCCACCCGAGAGATTTTCTTTTGAACCTTCAGATTGAAATAACTGGCTTGAAAGTTATGAAAGGTACCGTAGTGTTATTAGTTTAGAAAATGCACCCATGAAAACACAGGTTAACAGTTTTTTGATACATATGGGACCTGATGTAAATAAATTATTGGATATTATTTCTCCGACCGGAAATCAGTTAGCATCATATCATCAATTAATTAGGATGTTTAACGATAATTTTGTTAAAAACAAGTTATTATCTTATTTGAAAGAGCTGTGTTTAATAGAAGGGGTCAACAAGATGGAGAAAATGCTTAGGACTTTATTGCAGCTATTGTTAAGCTAAATAAAACTTGCAATTATGGCACCCTTACAGATGAACTTATTCGGGATCGCCTTGTAGTTAATCTAAGAAATTCAACAATAAAAACTGTTATAAACAAAAAGATATTTGAAATTAAAAATTACTTTTAAATATGCAATTCTGTTCAATCACAAAAAAAAACATATATTTTTTTGGCGATAATAATCGAGAAAATTTTATTTTGTACATTAGTGCCACAAATTATCAGAATACCTAGTGCCTTGTACTTTGTTCTTCTGTTGAAAACAGAAAATTTAAAAAGTTTATTTAAAATTTTCCTTTAGAGTTAATAATAAAATTATAAAATGTGTGGCACATTAAACATCTTTTTTATACCAATTTTTGATATTAGCAAAAATACAGGCACTTTTCTCTAAAAAAACATATATTTTTGACCAAACTTCGTAGATGGCTAATACAATTTAAATTCTGATGATTTTATTTAAGGTTTTGGATCATTCACAACTTTTTATAAAGAACAACTGTTTTTCGTAAAATAAATAATAAGAAAGTTTCCCATATGACGCCAACCAACGCAACGTAGACACACTGTATGTGCGGAGTTGTTTCATACACGCCTTTAATCTAAAATTTTTAAACGATATTACGTTTAAAGGAGGTCCAGGAAGCCCCGCCCACCAAGGCAAATTTAAATATTGTGAGGTGTCAGTAACATATAGGTGTCAAAAACGGCGTTGTTGCCCAAACCTATTGTTTATATTAAGTTATGCTTAATTTTTGGATAGGTAAAACAATTTACGTTTTTAAGACATTACCATTGGGCGAAGAGGCCCAATAGGTTTTATAATGCCGCCCACCTAGGGTGGACAAGGTCGCCTACCAATTAAAATATGTTTTACTATTAAATAAAACATTCTTACAAAAATTAACCATGTAACTTGTCATCTAATATTTATTATAAGTGCTCGACATTTATACTCTTTTAAATAAAAAAACATGGGCATAAGACTAAAGGTAAAGCCCAACATAAAAAAATATATTTTTATCATTTTTTTAATACAAATAATATAAATAAATTACATTGTTATTACTAATAAAATTTCCAGTGCTTGTCTATAGTGAGGACCCCTCCTCCTAACTTTTAAATTGTTTGGTAATTTTTCATGAAAATTTGAGGACTTTAGTAAAACAACATAGACCAAATTTTAGACAAGAAATCACAGATCTCAATGTCAAGCTAAGCGCCACTTGAAAAGAAAAATTAAATGGAGAGGGGGTCTTGTGGCACCTTATTTTAAAGCTCGTGACAAGTTCTTTATAACCCCACAATATAAAGTAAATATCTTTATGTTTCTAACTTTATTAGATTCGGAAATACGGCAATCTAATTGAGGTATTCAGGTAATTTTTAAAGTACCGCCATTTTGTAGTAGGTAAAGGTATTGTCTTTATATTCTGGGGTTATGAAGTACTCGTCAGGAGCTATAAAATGATGTACCACAAGACCTCCCTTTTCATTTAATTGTTATTTTCAAAATTTTGCCATTTAAATCTGTCATTTTCTGTTTAAAATTTGGTTTATATTGTCCCACCAAACTCGTCAAATTTTCGTGAAAAAATACCATATATTTCAAAAGTTAGTAGGGGGGTCCTAAATTTAGACAAGCACTGTATATGGTTTGGTGCCACCTTGGCGAGAGTAAGTTTCTCTGGGCGGTCCTACCCAATAACGCAATTTTGTTTTTTTTTAGTTGTAATTTTCTTTAAAAACCTTACAAAACATACAGTTTTAACCATGCATAATAAAATCAATCAATTACCTACATTTAATTAATACTTATGTATCGTAGTAACGTTTAAATTTTCACAGAAGAAAAAATAGATAAATCTGCACCACCTGCACCCAACCAATTTTGCATTTTAGCTTTAATGTTTGTATTGAGTGATAGATATTGGGGCGATTAGAGATTTTTACCTACCAAGGGTTTGCAAACTTTCTTCAGCCTTCCTACATCTTTGTTCGAGTTCGGCATTACATTTTTTAAGAGATGTGTTTTCTTCTTGTATAGAGGCCAATTTTGAACAGTATCGTTTTAGAACTTCTACCTCTTTTTAATAATTCTGGTTTCTTGATCAGGATTCGAACTTACTGTTCTCATTCTTTTAATTTCGTCTTCGAGCAACTTTATTTCTTCATCACAAGAATTTGTTGACGACGGAGTCGTTTCTTTAAAAGGAACGTACACATCAGGTGTTTTCTTTTCGATATTTTCTGCATCACCCAATCCCAGTAACTCAAGGTTTTTCTGTAGGTAAATTTTATTTTAAAAAAATTCATTAATAAATAAATAAAATGTAGACAAATAATAATGTTGGGGAGTTCAACACATTAAAAAGCTTTAAATCGTAACTAATATAGTAGTTAAATAGCTAGTGGACGGCTAATACAATTTAAATTCTGATGACACATTTTAAGAAAGTCTTAAATTTTCCCAGTGAATCTGTTGAACCTACCAAACATGAGGGTGGTGTTAGCTAAGCGCAGTCGCGGTGGCCTCAGCTACAATCAGCTGCGATAATGTCATTAGCTGAAAAAGTATATTGGGAATAACTTTTATATAAATTCAAATTATTTTAAAATATTTATGGGACGCCTCCTATGCATTAAAAGACATTTTTTGGCATACAAGAAAAAAATTAAATTAATAAAGAGGTTTAAGGTAAATATTTTTAAGAAAAAAATGGTACGCCACCTCATATTTTTAAAATTAAAATATTTTAAAAATTCCCATGTAGTTTGGAACAAATTTGGTCCCGTGACTTTTTTTTCTTTGATGTACGGTTTTCGCCGCGTAAAAAAATATTTAAAAACCGTTTCTCGGCATGGTCATTTTCTATTGCTTATAAGTCGAGGCAATGCATTGCCTTAGCCAAAAATAATTTAAAAAAGCATTTTTTGAGACGTCCCTTAGAAAAATTTAATAACTTTTTAATAAGAGTCAGATAGGGCCCAAGTCGGGTAGCCGACGGTTTTTAAGGTCGCTGATCACAATCATGATGTTTAAATTGACTCATTGAAAACCTGGATCTTAGGAACGGCGACGAGCATCATCTCCGTGGGACTCGTTCAAAATTGATGCAAGGAAGGAGAGAAACTCGGCGCCCAGGGGTTCTTTGGGCTGCTAAATTAAAAATGACATCGGCGAACACCCCACGAATACCTGGTGCGCCCTAACCTGGACGCGGACATCATCTTCGAGAATTTTTTGACAAGAGTGTAGGTAGGTTACGGTGAACCAGGTGCTCGGGGAATCGAAATTCTAATTCAGCGTCCGAAAAAGCCCCCTTCACAATTCCGCCTTTTTCGATTCTGTGAGGAAAAGCCACGGAGATGACATTCATGGCGCGGTGCACCAGGTGTTTGGAAGGTTGTTTTCGACATAAAATTTGAATTAAGCGCCCACAAAACGCACCACAATGATTTTCGGACTGTATTTGGCATTCTTGTCAGGAAAATTCTCGAAGATGATGTCCGCGTCCAGGTTAGGGCGCACCAGGTATGCGTGGGGTATTTTCCGATGCCATTTTTAAATTCAGCGACCCAAAGATCCCCTAGGCGCTGAATTTATCTCCTTCCTAGCATCAATTTTGGACGAGTCCCACGGAGATGATGCTCGTCGCCGTTCCTGAGATCCAGGTGTTTGGGGGATCAATTTAAACATCATAAAAACCGTCGGTTACCCGACTTGGGGCCGTTCTGATTCTTATTTAAAAGTTATTAAATTTTCCAAAGAGGCGTCTCAAAAAATATATTTTTTAATGCATTTTTGGCTAAAGCAATGCAATTTCTAGTTTGCATAAAGTTAAAATTAGGTAGGAGTTTTACAAATAATCTTTGGAAGCAAATGCAAAAATCGCATTCCGATTAGTTTTGTCCTAAAAAATGCCAAACTTTTATGCTTCATTGCATGGACCTATTAGCAATAGGAAATGACCATGCCGAGAAATAGTTTCTATTTTTTTACGCGAAAACCGTACATTAAAGAAAAAAGTAACGGGATAAAATTTGTTTCAAACGAAATAAAATTTTAAAGAATATTTTTATTTTAAAAATATGCAGTAGCGTACCATTTTTTCATAAAAAAGATTTACCTTAAACCCCTTACGGACGACATTAATGATTTTTTTTGTGTGCCAAAAATGTCCTCTAATGCATAGAAGGCGTCCCCCAAATATTTTAAAATTATCAGAATTTATATAAAAGTTATTCCTAAAATACTTCTTCAGCTAATGACATTATCGCAGCTGTTTGTAGCTGAGGCCACCGCGATTGCGCTTAGCTAACCCCATCCTCATGTTTGGTAAGTCTAACAAATTTACTGAGAAAATTTTGGACTTTCTTAAAATATGTATTGTCAGCCGTCCACTGGCTCTTTAACTATAGTTTTAGGTAGATAGTAGGTGGATAGCGCCAGATTTAAAAAGTAATTTCGTACCAAATAAAAATTCCTAAAATTACGGCTTTTTCTTTATTACTGAGAGCTGCTAGCGTCACTGCTTGAAACCACATATATATATATATATATATATATATATATATATATATATATATATATATATATATATATATATATGAAAGTCGTTAAAAAATACTTTAAATTATTAAATTCTGTCAAAATGTATGAAACAATTCTTTAGATGATTTGAAACTAAAAGATGATAGCCAGCTGCATTAAATATGTGGAATCATATGTCAATCACGTATACAGTGTGGTTCATTACTTTTTAAATTCGAAATAGGAGGCCATGACTTAGTATTTGGGCATAACTTTTAATTCTAAATAACTTTTCTACATATTTGACATTTTGGTGTTCTCTGATATTAGAGTACTTTACTACTAAACAGATTTTAGTTCTTTGGAGCTGTATTTCCTTTAACTTTTATTTATTTAATTAATTTAGTTTCTTTTTATACACCTAGCTAAGTATTACCAATAACCAAGCTGTTTCAGTTTTTAAATAAATTTTTACAAGTTTAAAAATAAAACCGCGTACTATATGCAAACTTTTATGCTAAAACCGATATTGTAACAAAAATAGGAGTGGCAATTAAAAAAAATGTTCTTTCATTACTTTTTTTTGTGGGACACTTTGATTACGTCTAAAGGTTTTTGGGACATGCACGTGTGCAAACCCTACAACTTTTTAACAAAACTTTTTGTTATGTCTTGTTGAAACAGAGATATTGGACTTCCTCGGCCAATTGTGCCACCCTGTTTGCAGTGAATTAGGAAATCTTTTTCCGGGGATCGTGAAATTACCAAAAAATATTAACAGGCTGTCCACGGTTGGGGTTTACAAGAGGACAAATGGACCAAAAATTTTATTCCTTAAAAAAGTCATTCTTTATAAAAAATTTTGCTTGTAAAACAATAGGATTTACGAAAAGCAAATGTTGATTTTGTATACAGGATTCGCAAAAATTAAAAAAAAAACATGATTTTTTCCCAAGAGTAAACTATCTTTATTTTTCATTTTTAAGCAAAGTGTCACTGGGAAAATTTATTTAGAATAAAGTTTGTAATCGATAAATAAAATAATATAAAATTTTGTTAAACTCCAAAGTTTGGTGAGGACGCCTTGATTACTTTCGTTTATAGCTGAAAATTTATATTGTGTAAACATTTGGAGGAAGCACGTGTTTGAAAAGCAAATTATGAAAACTCTTAGGGTAATTTTATTATAAAAAATTAAAATAAATAATTTTTGATAGCTCTAAAATCAGTTTTATAAAACTTCTTGATACCAGTGTACCCTCTCCCCGGGCTTCACTTTAAATTTAACGCTGCCTGTATGTACGTGGTTGCAGCGTGTAAAAACAAACCTTTGCAGTTTAATTTAGAAAAGGGAATAAACACAGGTTTTTTAAAAGTTGTGATTTTAAAAATATTGTGCATTTTACATTAGCTGTAAATCAAGAACTGTGTACAAAAAGAAGCTGGAATGTAGTTAGAAGAAAGTTAGTTTAATAATGTATATTTTAAAAATAAAACGTTTTTTAATGAAAATAGTCATTTTAAATGCTATTTTTAAAAAAATTCCAAATGTTTTTTGCTTAAAAATTAAAAATAAAGGTAGTTTTCTTCTAGAGAAAAATCTAGTTTTTTCAAGTTTTTGCTTATCATGTATACAAAATCATAATTTTCTCTAAACGAGTCATATTTTTCTAGCAAGCTAAATGTTTTTTTTATCAAGTATGACTTTTCTTGAAAAATGATTTTTTTACCCAATTGTCCTCTTGCTAAACCCCACTCGTGGACAGTTTGTACTAGGTGTTTCAGAACCATGGGATCAAACTTTCAGGTGTGATTCCTGATACTGTTTATGAAAAAGTTCCTATAAACATATGTCCGGAGTCGCTTCCTTACTAAGATACAGGGCATTAATATTTAAGAAAAAAACAGTTTTTCTAAATATTTTTAATATGCTTAGGCCGATTTGGATAAAATTTGGTAAATTTATTTAGAGTAATAAGCCGCTTATTTAGCCCTAACCAGATTGTTATTATTGGGTCCAGTGGCGTCTCAGTGGGCACCGAAACTTATATTATTGAGCAAAAAAAGTACGCCACTGACTTTTTTGACGTTTTTATATTTTTTTATAATTAAGCAATAAAAATGCAATTTTTGGTTTTTGTATTTTCTTGGTATCTCGCTTTGTTTTTGAGGAAAAAAATTATTGCCACTTTAAGTCATTCTAAAAAGTAGCCCTAAACAGCATAAAATAAAATCTTAAATAAAAAAGTAAAGAATTTCGATCTTAGTAAATAGAGAAAATGACAATTTTTAATAAAATACACGACTGCTAATTTATTTTAAGGCATAATTGTTTTTTTATAATTTTTGCTTTTTATATCATGTTGTCTATGGGTACTTTTTAAAAGAAATTAAAGTAGCTTTAATAATTTTTCTTGAAAACAAAGGTAGATACAAAAAAATAAAAGAAATTAAAAAGTTGTGTTATAATTTGCTTAATTATAAAAAATATAAAAACGCCAAAAAAACTTGGTGGCGTACTATTTTTTTCAATAATATAAGTTGCGGTGCACACTGAGACGACTGCACCCAATAATAACAATATGGTCAGGGCCAAATAAGCGCCTTATTACTTTAAATAAATGTACCAAATCCTATCCAAATTGGCCTAAGCATATTAAAAATATTTAAAAATAACTGATTTTTAAAATTTAAAATTTTAACGCCCTGTATCACACTAAGGAAGCATCTCCGGGCATATGTTTATAAAAACTTTTTTCAAAAAATAACATATGGATGAATCACACCTTAACGTTTGATCCCATAGTTCTGAAACACTTTGTGTATTACTATATTACCACAAAAATAACTTATATACTTTTACTTTATTACTTATGATTTGCCAACAAAAAGGAGGGGGATAGCCCCCCACCTCCCCCGGGCCACACACTGAATTCAACGCTGCCTGTATGTACGTTGCAGCGTGTAAAAATAAACCTTTGCAGTTTAATTAAAAAAGGTCATAATAAATAAAAAAACACAGGTTTTCCAAAAGTTGTAATTTTAAAGATATTGTGTGATTTACTTTATCTGTAAATCAAGAACTGTGTGCAAAAAGAAGTGGAAATGTAGTATAAATAAAGTTACATTAATAATGTATATTTTGTTAGTGAAACGTTTTCAAATAAAAATTATTTCAGACCCTTATCTTCGTTGGTAATTTTAATTTCGGAATTAACAGACTATAATCAAAATAAAATAAAAAAGTGGCAGCAAATTCAATTTTGACCAATTTTGGTATACGGGATTATTTTGTGGTGCTGATTATAAATTTGAAACGTTTTGTTTTCAAGATATCTATTATTAATGATAAAAAATTAAACTAACCTTATTTCCACTTTATTACTTCTCCTTTTTGCACAAAATTCTTAATATATCAATAAATTGGCATACAATCTTTTATTTAACATTAAAAAACCTTTTAAATTTTTTTTCTATATCATGCTATGCTGTTTTTTTTTAATTTAATGTCTTTTTATATTAATTTAAAAGCTTTACTTTAAATCAAGTCGCCATGTCCGCTTAAAAGAATACATACATGCAGCCCCTCCCCTTGTAAGATTTGGTGATATTTGGTTAACCCCCTTCCCCATCTTCTAATCTCACGTGAGATTTATGGGAATGTAAAAGGCACCATTTCTCAAACCGGAAATGATTTTGTCGTCAAAATAATTTTGAAGAGTTAAAGAACAAAAAAGGCCCTTGACCCAAAAAGTGACACTGCATCACATGATACATTGTTCCTGGGAGGACCTCCCAAATCTCGTTAACTTTTTCCAGTTTCTAGAGGCAGAAAAATTGCGTGATATCTGCACAGACCCCCTCCCCATGGTGAGATTAGGTGAGATTGAAGTCGACCACCTCTGCCCTCTCCCTAAATGCCTCACGGAATTTATGGACGCTCCCTATATGGATTCATTAGATAGAGTAGGGGAGACTGGGGACGGATGATACGTTTTTAACAAAACCATTTATATAGGCTATGTTAAAAACAATTTTACAAGTTTTATTGTGCTTTCTAAGTTATTTGGGTATTATATAATAAAAATGCCACACACCTTCTTATAATTATAACAAATAGAGGGATTGGGTATATATTTTTTCAAAATGTTAAATGTCTGAAGCCACCCCCATATATGAGAGGTTTGATACGTGGTACTAAAAAGATTAATAAATACATTTTATAAGATCATTCTAATAAAAAATGTTTATTTCTTGCCAATTTTACATAAAAAACATTTATATTAACTGCTAACACAAGCACATTTTCTATGACACCATTTGGAACAGACCTGACATCTGATCCAATCACTGATCTCGATGGATTGCCAATGCTATTACCTGCGCGAAACAAAAGTTACATTTCATGGGCGAAAAAACGGGTTTGTGCGCAAGCAAACCGAGGGTGAACGCGCCTGGCGCCAAACAGACTATCCGCATAATCGGAAAGAATTTGTCGACGCCGTCCTGGTTTTTCGTTCGAAGTACGGTAGTTAATGAGTAATGAGCGTCACGGTCAGACCGCGGATGGAGGGCACGGGGTGCCGGTGTTTGTATTTTGCCACGGCCTTTATGTGCGCATGTTCGTCCACCCTCGATTTGTTTACTGCGCGAGGTCGTAAAAATCCGAAAGATGCTTCTTGCCACTGCGGATCTTATGAGGTTTTAATTTCGAATATAATAAATTACAATAAATGCAGGCTACGTCTTCCCGGTCATCTTCTGTCCCCATTCAGTGCCATATCAATATATTATATTTTTCTAGTTCTAAACTTTTCTGTATCGACCCTCCCATAAAGTCTAATGTAATAACCACTTCTATAACAAATATAACCTTTAAGTTAAAGCTATAAAAATGTAATATGTATATAAGACTCAGTTTAAAATGCGGTTTATGGCAAAATAATTAGTTTTTACCAAACAAATAATTTTCAACAGTAAATTTCTTATAAAAACTAAGTACATACTTACATTTTTTAGCTTTAAAATACACTTTTATTCACTGAACAAATTCGGCTCAAATGACGCATGTGAGAATTTTCCTAAGGGCTGATATTTATTAAATGAACGATTTATCAGAAGATTTACCGATTTGCTGGTTACTAGGCACGAAATACGAAAGAGTATGAAGCCTTCTTGTGTATCAACTCTCTCTAGTCTCCCCTATTGGCATTTCATTTAATTTAAACATTGGTCAATTACAGTTCACCCCCTTAAAAGACTTTAAAAGTGTTATTATCTTGAAGTCAGTTTCATTACTGGCCCAGGGACTAATATTTTTAGATTTGGATGACAAATTTTCAAAACTATTAGAGATAGACATATCAAATGTAAAGCTATTTTTCTAAAGTTTTTAAACTATATATTTTATTGGTAATACAATATACAGGGTGCTTCATTAAAAAATGCTATTTCACTATTAAACTCTTGACGATAGCCATATTTCCAGAACTACTAAAAATTGTGGTATTTTTTAAAAGTTTTTTAGAAGTCCTTTTATTAGTGATAACATGTACAGGGTGTTTCATGGGAAAGTCGCAATTGAATATAAATTATTTCATTTTTGTATATGGTACGCGGAATTTGTGTAATTGCCTATTTCATGTATTTGGCGAGCAAAATTAAAATTTTCCTTAATTCGTGAAATAGGCTGTTTTGTAACATTGATATTTTCATTAGTTAGTTCTGGTTAGTTATGTTTTTATAATGCGAGTAAAAAAAAGATTTGGCAATTGTCTAGAAAGTGGGAGCAACTCCGATTTTAACGAAATTTGGCATATGGAGGTTTTTGGGGCGCTGCACTATGGGATAGACATACATTATTTTGGCCAAAAAGCAACTTTAAAATTTTAATGGCTCATGCTGTTTATTTTAAAGTAGATACTTCAAATTACGTGTACAAAAAATTATAAAATGATTGGTCGACTTCTATTAGGTTCTATAAGAAACTTAAAAATGTATTTTAAGAATAAATAAAAAACATACAACCAAAAATAATTAAATATTAAATGAAAAGTGTTTTAGCCTTGCCGAAAAAAATGCAATAATTTATATTATTCATAGTTATGTGAACATAAATATACACCATTTATTCCACTAAGTTTATTATTAGCCTAGTTTACTAAAAACAAGTAAAATAATTTAAAGAATAGAAGCTATTGTTGTGTTTCCGATGCAATGTCTAGCGAAGTCTCGCTACTTTTGTCAAAGTTTTTTTTACCGTTTTCTTTATTAGGTTTTGTACTAACACTCGCCTTGCTACTTTTTGCTATTTCTACAGATACAATTGTTTAATAATTTATAGATCTTTTTAATCGTATTATATTATATAGGGTGTTCATTTTAAAAAATCATACTTATTGTCGCACCCTATATATTAATGAGAATAAAAATTTGATTACTGATTAGAAAACTACAAAATTAACTAAACAAGGTTATATTTAAGTTTATTTTGTACAATTACAAAATAATAAAGTTAAGGGTTGTGTAAAATTATAGCTTTACACCAGGTACAAACCACCTGTAATATTGCATGACATTTTTTCAATATTTTTCCAGTAAAGAGCACCTAATTTTAAGTTAGACTGGTAGGTTTCAGAATTTTGGCCAAAAAATTTCATTTATTTATACCGTAGTGCGCTGATCACGAATCTAAAAGAATTTTTTTTCTGAACCGTTAAAATCTTATCTTTACTATATCCTCCTTCTTTGTGCACACAATTCTTGATTTAAAGCTAAAGTGGCCCACAATATTTGATTTTTACCTTATAAAACCCCTTTTTTTATAAATTTTACACCAATTATCAAATAAATTGCGAAGTTTTCCTTTAAAAACGCAACAAGCCATGAATCAAACTGTTTCGGTGCATTCACCATAATTGAAAATGAGTGAAAGTGACGCTATGCAATTTAATTCAAAAAGTAGAAAATGGGTTTTTAATAAGTTAAAATTAAGTATTGTGTGCCACTTTAGTCTGAGAAATTAAGAGTTGTGTGCAAACAGAAGGAGGAATATAGTTTAAATAAGATAAGTTTGATTTTCCACTTTGATGATGGATATCTTGGGAACAAAACAATTCTTTCAAATAAACTCATGATCAGCGCCCTAAAAAACCCCCGTATGCCAAATTTTGTCAAAATCGGAGTTGCTTTCACTTTCCAGACAATTACCACAGATTTAACTAACCAGAACTAATAGAGACCACCCCAATGTCACCGTTTTATTTACTGCTTATTTCACGAATTAAGCAAAATTTCGCCGAATACATGAAATCGGCAATTACATTAATTCGGAGTAACACATATACCTTTAGGTCTGCCAATTCATATTGTGAATTTTGAAGTTTTTTGCGAAGATCGTCTCTTTCTTCAACAATATTTTTAATATTTTCTAGTTGTTCTAACGCTGCTGTAGCAATTTTTCTTTGCTCAGCGCAGTATGCTTCTTTGGCCTAAAAAGAAAATTTTGCTAAATAATAATCGAGCATTACCTTAATTGTAAAAAGCTTACAAAACTTTTATTAAATATTTTAGCCATTTTTAAAAATCACCGACAAATTGACATATTTCGTAATAAATGTCTACTGACAATGTATCCAGGTAAAATAACGGTTATTTGTTATGTATAATTAGTTTAGCACAGAGGCGTCACATATTCAACTATGATTATTTAAAATAATAATAGATTTATTGAAGGTCAAAGAAAAAAAATGCAGCAACAAAGTTATAGAAGAGGTCCGCAAAGTTCCGCTCACTTAAGCAACTTGTATTTTGTGAAGCGTCAGTAACATATACATATATACATATAACATACTAGGGTAGTAAAAAGTACCGCAACTTATAAATATTTCTAAAACCACCAAAGCTACATTTACCAAACCTGGTCAAAATACGCGACAGCATGTCAGGCCTAGTTCAAGCAAAGGAACTGGCTACACCGGCGAGGACACAAACCACTTGGTGCCACTTTTGACCGCTCCATAACTCAAAACATATTTAACGTAAACACATAAAACTACGTGTGTTTATTTATATTTATAAGGACAACCAGTTGCCCAAATTTCATACAGATAGCTCAAACGTTTATAAAGATACAGTTTTAGAGATATTTGAGATTATTTTTACCTAAATTGTGGTGTTGTCAATTCTTAGCAGCTAGGAGAAATGGGGTTTTGAAAATTTGTGAACTTATTAAATTGGGCCTGCGCAACTTATTGCAATGAAAATAATTGACTACTCTGACAATGGTGCCGATATTACTATTAAATTCTTCATGCCCGATAGCTTCCAGATTCCAAATTTGGTAAATGTAGCTTTAGTGGTTTTAAAGATATCTAAGAGTTGTTGTACTATTTACTAAACCAGTATTAGTCTCTATTTATTAAAATTAATGGATAAAAAAATATATATATTTTTAATTCTCCACTTCATAATTGCCAACTATAAACAAATGATGTGATTATATCATTTTAAATTTAAAGATTTTTAAGACAAATTGTGAGGAAATAATAAAATGTTCTATTGATATTTTTATCGATTGCATACTTTATTCTAAATAAATCTTTTGGCATTTGCACAAGCGCGCAACCTAGGATTTTAATTTTTGTTTTATCTAAAAAATGTGACACGGGACCAACACCAAACATATATATCTGATACTATTGGCCTAAAGAGAAACACTTTGGTGAAGAAAATTTATTTTGATTTATTTTGGAATTGGCGAAAAAAGTTAATTTTAGTCCCCTCTTACGGCCAACAGCATCTGGTTTAACTGGTTAAGCAAAGAGGTATTGGGATATCGGCCAGTGAAGCAACAAAAAATGATGTTTCTGACTAATTCAATCATGATAGTATTCACGTTAAAGTGTGTCTTTTCCTCACATTGTCTTTGTATTATGTTATTTAGCTGATTCTGAATATACAGGGTGTCCGCTAATTAATGGTACACAGGAAAATCACATTTCTTATGTCAAAATATTTGGATTTAACCAAACATACACACATCCGAAAGTTGATTATAAGGAAGATACAGGGTGTTAAAGTGAAAAAATATTATTAATTTTTTCGATAATTTTTGACATGTTTCAAATATTTAAGTGAAACTCGGTTTCTAGGTGTTTTTCGACAAGAGCTATTTTAATCTAATATTAATTTTTATGTGAAAGCTAGGGGAGCTAGCCACACTATTTAAAATTCTCTCTCTAAGTAAACCAGTACACTTCCCTATGCTTTCTACACTTGCCACCGAAACGTCGATTTTTAGTTTTCTAGATACTTGTATTAGATTTTTTCTTGTATATCTTTATTTTGCTTAAAAATTTTTTTTGGCGTATACCCAAATAAATAACATGAGCAAAAACGGCATACTTTGTAAGAATGGCTCCGAGCAACCGTTTTAAGATATTTGCATTTAAGTATTTTAGTACAATCAAAAAGTATGTGGAAGATTACATTAAATTATTCGTATCTCATGAGGTAATTATAGTTATGACTAATACGCTGTTTTAAATAAGGCATTTTTTTGTTATACTAAACCACCTAAATTCAAATAACTTTAAAACGGTTGTTCAGAGCCATTCAAGTACACAAAGTATACCTTTTTGTGTTAAAAGCGTAAGGGAGTTTACTGATTTACTTAGATGGTACATACAGTGTAGCACAAAAATGTTGACGTTTTAGAAAATTTGAAATAACTAAGTCATCGTTCTCGAGTGTACACATGAAAATTATTATCAGATCTAAATAGCTCATGTCAACAAACCCCTAGATACCGAGTTTTATTTAAAGTTTCAACACGTATCAAAAATTATCGAAATAAATTAATATTTTTTTTCTTTGGCACTCTCTATCGTCCTTATCATAAACTTCTGGATATAGGCATGTGTGGTTTAATCTTAATATTTTGGCATAATAAATCTGTGGTTTTTCTCTGTACCTATAATAAACAGACACCCTGTATATGGTGTGGACCCTATGTCACAGTTTTAAAATAAAATAAGTAAAAAATTCTAGTTGCGCTCCTAATTTTGCATAAAAATTAAAAAGAAAAAGTAGTTTTATTCTTGGAAAAAAATGTTTTTAAAGCTTTGCGAACCTGCACAGGTACAAATTTAATATTTTCACTTCGTAAACCCTACTATTTTTACAAGCAATAATTTTTATCAATGGTGCCTTTATTATCCATTTTTCCATTCATAGGTTTTATT
The DNA here is from genome assembly GCA_014170235.1 of Listronotus bonariensis. Taxonomy (NCBI): domain Eukaryota; kingdom Metazoa; phylum Arthropoda; class Insecta; order Coleoptera; family Curculionidae; genus Listronotus; species Listronotus bonariensis. The sequence goes on along the minus strand of JACEGR010007262.1, from coordinate 1,082 downwards.
GTTGGCTTACTTTTTATACTTATTAGTTTTGAAGCAATAGAAAAAAACGCCACTCTTATACAGGATGTAACATAAGTAATGATTTTAAGTTTAAGGGATGATTCCTTGTAATTTTTCAAGAAAAAAGTTCATATTAAACATATGTCGGTATGTTTTAAATATCTTAAAAACGCTTTAACTGATTTAAATAAAATTTGATACGCTAATTTAATATAATAAAGCGCTTGTAAAGCTCCAACCAGATTAAGATTATTGGGTCCAGTGGCGTATTAGTGGACAACACAGCCAATGTTATTGAGAAAAAAAGTACGCCACTAACTTTTAACAAAATGTTTATATTTTTTTCCTATTCAGCAATTAAAAATTCAACTTTTAATCATCCTAAATTTTCTTTGTATCTAGCTTTGTTTTCGAGAAACAAAATAAAAGCCACTTTAATTTCTTTTAAAAAGTACCCATAAACAACATGGTAAAAAACTAAAACAAAAAATAAACAATTATTTGTCTTAAAATAAATAGTAGTCCAAGATTCCAAGTTCGTGGCGAACAGTGGTGTTGTGGCGAGCAGTGGTGTAAAGGCTAATCGGATTTTTCATTGCTCGTCACCTCACAGTTGGCAATGGCAAACCAATGTGTAGTATTCTGCCATTTCTAGGTAGTAGTTATTTAAAAATAACGTCCGTGGTGGCACTACCGCGTTATCTAACAGGTGCTGTGAAATGCAAAAACTGCATGTTTCAGTGCTTGGATAACGTTGACGGATAACGACGACAATAATGGGTTAAACATCCAGTAACCCGGCACTCACGGTACACTGGTATTTAGGCATAAGCCTTCGTGAGATGTCATAAACATTAAAAAAAAACAAAGATCTCAGAGCTTACAGACCTACGCCATTTTAGCAAAGCTGAAATTTTAGGGATTATTAGTATAATGTGTTGTTAAGAGGTATGCGTACCCACTACCTTGAAAGCGGGGCCGTTTCTCAGGTTAGTTCCTTTTCAAATATGTTATTGAGAATATTATGTAGAATTAAAATTCACTATTGCCAGACACTTTCCGTGGGCCATTACTTCTACCAG
>JACEGR010007261.1:0-51345 GCA_014170235.1 Listronotus bonariensis | reverse complement strand
ATATATATATATATATATATATATATATATATATATATATATATATATATATATATATATATATGAATTGTATTAGTCATTCACAAGGTTTGGCCAAAATGTTATTTTTGCTTAAGAGTAAAGTGCCTGCAATTTTGCTAGTATTAAAAATTTTTATAAAGAAATTATGTTTAAAAATAAAAATAATTTTTAAATATGCTATTTTATTAATTTACAAAAAATTTTTTTTTTTTGATTTTTTCCGCGATAATGTAAAAATAAAAATTTAGGGTTGTACATTAGCGCACAACATTTTATGACTATAATTGTCATAGGACAGTTTCAAAAGAAGTTTTTAAATTTATTGTTTTAAATGCAGGAAGAATAAGCAATGCACTAATGTACAATACTAAATTTTCTCGATTTTCGCAAAAAAATATAAAAATTTTCCTTTGTTTTCTTTTAAATAAATAGAATTGCATATTTAAAGGTTATTTTTAATTTAAAACATCTTTCTTTATAAAATTTTAATATTAGCAAAAATACAGGTACTCTACTCTTAAGCAATAATTAAATTTTTGGCCAAACCTCGTAGATGACTAACCCAATTTGACATCTGATGATTGTATTTTGGGTTTTGGACCATGCAGAACTTTTTATAAAGAATAATTTTTTCGTAAAATCAATAAAAAGAAGTTTTCCATATGACGCAAACTTCCGTAGACACACTGTAGATCAGTTACTTAATATTATTTAATTAAAAAATGTGTATACAGGGTGTCCAAGAATATGTGGGCAATCTCTTTAATTTATATAGAACATATGAAAATAATGTTACAAGTTTCTATATTTTTTCCTAACGCCCCTCTCTACAGAGATGTGTTCTTAAAAGACGTCACTGGAAATCAGATTTTTTAAATACCTTTTACAGTACTTGGTATGATTAAATAATTTTTGAATATGAGAAATACTAGTTAGGACTACTTAAAATGTTGTTCTTTTAAAACATTTGCATTTGTAACGTCGCCAGGGGTAGACTTACTCTTACTCAATAGAACTTAATGATTTTACACTCTGTAGTAGGATAGCATTTTTAAATAGCTTTAACCCTAAGCTAAATAGAAATGTACTTTGGTCTGATTTTAAAAAAGTGGGGCGTTTTTGAGAAAAACAACTCTTTGGTTAAATAAGGTTGCATTTCATAATTTTGTTTAATGTTTTCATATAGGCTCCCTTTTATTTTATGCATTTTCTAGTTTTAAATAATTATTAATAAATATGCAGTTTCCACAATGCTGCAATATGTTTTTAGTGTCGTGAAAATTTAAAAAAATATATATATTTTTTTAAATTTTTTAAAACCACTTTTATCAAAATAACCTAATGTTTTTAGATGTCCCCACTATACAGAAACTTGTTTTTGTTGAAAATATTTTTATTATTTTAACACCGAACAAAAGTACCTTTTTTAGCTAGTGGTTTAAATATTTTTAAATTTTTAAATATTTATGGTGTTAAAATAATTATTATTATTGTGTAAGGCTTTGTCCGCACCTGGCAATCCGATAAATGTATATGTTTTATAAAGATACCGTTTTAAGCAGTCCTAACTTGTATTCATCATATTAAAAAATATTAATTTTATTTACCAAGTACTGTAAAAGTTATTCATCGGTTTTTATCGGCGTCATTTAAGAACACAAATCTCTGTAAGAAGGGGCTTTAGGACAAAAATTATAGGAACTTGTCACATTATTTTTATGTGTTCTATAGGGATCTAAGAGATTGCCCCCATTTTATTAAAAACCTTGTATATAGTTACGTTTAAGAAATTTTGTTGCATTAAGGAAACAAATTTATGCCTACTTTTATTTTTTAAAGAGCTAATCCATTTAAACATTATGTGGTAAAAAATGTCAACTCTTTGCTCAGTAGTCAGTGCTTATTTTGCTAAAATATACTGCTACTGTAAAGGTTTTTTAGTTTAACCAGAATTTATTTGGAAAGAACTTAAAACAAAATTTTGGGTAAAAAAAAGGTTTGAACTTATAACCAGTGTATACGTTAATATACGATTTTTGTCATTTTTGACATAACTTATTCACTATTACTGTAAAGATAATTCATTTCTTTAAAAGTATTTTAAGTTCTTATGTAAATTAAATTTACAAGGTATTTTTTTTTCATTGAAAAAAGGACTTACCAGAATTCGTAAGCCATACCTTGGAAATATTTAAAAGAATTTATTGAACTAAATATTCTTTGTCAATGAAAATACAATTTAATTACCAATTAAAATGCTGTCAAATGCAGGTTGCGCGCCATCATAATTTTATACTCATAATAATCTCAGCACATATTGTATAAGTGTACACATGTTTAAAACTCATTAAACCATTAAAAAAGCAAATTTGTTTTAATTTTATGCCCAATATATTTTTTTTATTTATTTACATTTTTGCATTTTAATTTTTTATTTTAGTAGTGATTTTCCATGCAAAATGGATATTTTTTTAATAAAGAATAAAAGAACACTTTTATTGTTTTAGAGCAAATAATCCTCCATTTTTATTTTAGGCTTTTTTACTGATTTCGCGTGTCTTTATTTTACATATACACGTATTGTCATATAAGAGCTTACACAGGCAATGCGTGGAAAGAAGATGGTCTGACGAATACTCTCAATTATGGATAAGACAAAAATGCCGACATGTAAACATTTTGGAAAGGATAATTAATTCTATATACGTCTTAATTTAGCTAAACGTGTGTTTTTAAAATACATTTACCACAATACTCAACCGTCAAAAAATCAAAAAATTTGACACGCCGTGTATCCCGGAATAGGTTTTAGAAAAATACGTGGGACAAAACATTTTTTAACTTTAAAGCAGTATTGTTGCTTTTGTTTTAAAAATAAATGCTTTTTACGCTTGATCATTTTTTAACCGGCTTTAAAAAAAGGTTATCAATTTGCCTGTATTTTTTTCTTGTGTTTATGTTACGCGAATACTTCGTCAATTGTAAACCGATTTTATTTTGTTTTATTTGCAAAAGAGCACTTTTGCGGTGGTCCCATATAACAAAACAAGTCAGCATCGCAACAGAAAAAGGTGCTAAACCTATTGTTTTCTCTCTACTCTACGTTGTTCGTGCGGCAAAGCTGCTCTCTAGACTGGTATTGCTGAAACATTAGGGGTGCATTTAGAATCGACAACCTTAGGGTAAAATTTACCATTTTCACTGAACTGAAAAAGAAACACAGTAAGAAGCACATAGACCTGCAATTTGATTGATTAACATTTTGGGGGTCATGGTTAGTTCTGGTTAGTAAAATCTTTTTTTTTCGTTTTATTAAGGAACTTAAAAACAAACTTAACTTATCATGACCCCTAAATGTGACAGTTTTTACATGAATCTCTGTAATGTTTAAAACCAATTAAAATACACGTCTCTGTGCTTTTTACTGTAGTTTTTGAAAGAGACACTGGTAGTGTTTTTAAGTGTATGTTTACCGATTTATTAGTAAAAATTAAAAACTAAAACCTAAAAAGCATAACATAGGCACCTAAAATAAAATTAAATCAACCACAATAAAATAAAGAAGACCTACTAAAAAGTTAAAATATTCTTTTAAAAGAAATGAAGTCGGCTAATAAAATATGCACTAAACTACTAAATGTAAATAACTAAATAAACAAAATCTTTTTATACTTTAGTACTATAATATTACATGACTTTATTTTTGTTTATTTTTTTACTTAATATTTTTAACTTTTTAGTGGGTTATATTTATTTTTTAAGTCGATTATATTTTTTTGTTTATTGTATTATCAGTTAAGGGAAAATCTGTATATGTTTAATTAAGGTTAAATTTTGTATTACTTTGTTTTGGATTAGTTGGTCCAAAGTTTTTTTTATTTTTTAAAATTTGTTGGTCCCTCTGTCTGCTTAACTTATTCTTGGACCCACTGTATATTCCAGTTTTCGGTATCTTTAGAAACCGTAAAACAAAATATTAGTTTTTCGGTGAAACACAGCTGCGTTAAGGAGACAGAATGGGGAGTTAAAATTTAAAAATATTTTCACCTATGATAAGTAACACTTATAGATTCCATTTTGTTTTGTATTACATTACCAATATTTTATTTTTAACTAAAAAATAATTAAAATACAATTTTAATAAAAATCAAATATTATGAAAAAATCAATGTAGCTGGGGCGGCAAAAAAACTTAAAATTATTAAAATACTTGACAATAGTACCAGGAACTTTTGTGCACTATTAGAACTGACATTTTTAACTTTAATTTTTTTCTTCACCCTAATGCTTAGGGCAATTTGAATAAAATTTGGTAAATTTATTTAAAGTAATAAGGTGCTTATTTAGCTCTTAACTATATTGGTACTATTAAGTCCAGTGGTGTCTTAGCGGTCACCGCAACTTGTATTATTAGGCAAAGAAAGTACGCTATTGACTTTTTTTGACGTTAGGCAATTAGGTACTAATACCAATTTTTAGTTTCCTATATTTTTTTCGTATGTCGCTTTGTTTTCGACAAAAAAATTAAAGTCACTTTAAGTTATTCTAAACCGCATAAAATAAAATCTAAAATTAAAAAGAAATAGTATCTATCTTAGTAAACAGGAAAAATGACAATTTTCGATAAAATATACGACTGCTAATTTATTTTAGGGCAAATTATTGTCTAATTTTATTTTTGCTTTTAATATCATGTTGTCTATGGGTACTTTTTAGAAGAAATTAAAGTAGCTTTAATATTTTCTTTCGAAAACGAAGGTAGATACAAAAAAAATAAATTAAAAGTTGTAATATTATTTTGCTTAATTATAAAAACATATATAAACGTCAAAAAGATCAGTTGCGTAGGTTTTTCTCAATAATATAAGTTGCGGTGTCCAATGGGATGTTACTAGAACCAATAATAACAATTTGGTTTGGCGTTAATAAGCGCCTTATCACTTTAAATAAATGTACCAAATTTTATCCAAATCGGCCGATTATAAAAACTTTTTTTTTATAAAATGACATAAGAAATCACACCTGGAAGTTTGATCCCATAGTTCTGAAACACCCTGTAGTATATTAAAAATAATTTATATAATTATTTTATTATTTATGGTAAATACGTAAACGACATAGTTAATTTAGTGATATTTAGTTAAAACCTAAGTAAAAAGATGATATATTAGACTAAAAATCACGATTGACTGCGTGCTAAGCTATGTACAGGAAGCGCTTTACACTCTGCGCCCTTTATCTCTGGATCCGTTGGCCGGATAAAAAAATGTTACCAAATAAAAATGTAGAGAATTTTGTGCCCTACACCTTTTATAATATATATAAATACGATTAGACATAAAGGAAAGAAGATATTCGCTTAAAACTGATTTTTTTTACTTTTGACCTGTCCTATTTGGAGTTCTTACAATATTATAGGGATTTTGGAAAGTATTTTTGTAACAATAAAAAAGGTTTTAACAGATATTCAGCTTATTCCGTAAGATTCCGAGGTGAAAGTCCAAATTCATTGGGCAAATAAAAATGTAAAAACTCCATTTTTTGAAAATAAACAAAAATTTAATAAACACAATTTATTTCAGGAAAATGCAGCCATGACACTTTTTTAAATAAAATATTTACGGTAAACACACAACACTGGTGCAACTAACTTTTTTGTACCTTAAAAATGTCCTAAAGCGTATTTAGAAACATTTTTAAATTTCTTATAAATATCCAAATTGGTTTCAAAGTTATGATAAAAAGACGATTATATTCTAAAATTTTATCACCCCGTATTTTAAAAAGTTAAACGTTTGAAAGATATATTATTAAAAAAAAACGCATTTTTTTATCAGTACCACTCCCTAAAGTTTTCAGTGGGGTTGCTGACACCCTATATAATATTTTCCTTTTTTTATTTTATTAATAAAGCGTTATTGGTTATTAAAGTTTATTAAATTTAAATTTTAAGTTTATTTTTGTGATATATTTAATACATTGAACACCTGCGTCGATGCAACACATTATTTAGAAAATGTATATCATATTTAGAAAAATGTGGATAAAAACAAATATGTATCATATTTAAATATATTTTACAATGTTGCAATATTAAATACCGTATAATTAAAACAGTTTTATAATTTTTAATATCTTGATTACTACCGTGAATATATTGTAAAAAGCTTTATTATTAAATATTTATAAAATTTGTCTCATAACAAAAAATATGGTTAGAAAAAGAAATATGACCATCATATTCAAATTAATTTTACAAAATTATAATGCAATTTTTTTTTATTTAAATAAATTTAAAATACTATATATCTTAAAAATAAAGTTAAATATTCTCGTAAATAAATATACTATATGAAAAATTATTGTCCAATAATTATTACAAAAAAATTACTCTATGTAAAGTTATAAATATTTTATACTTATTTTAAATGTATTTTTAAGAAAGAAAAACTTTTAACTAAACCTGTTTAACTAAATTTTACCATATTATAGAAAATTAAGTTACTTGCTATCTTCTAAACTATTAAATAAGTACTTACTATTTAAAATCCTACAATAGGTTTTTGTAATTATTTGACAAGGCATAACAAAATTTATTTTTATATTTAACACATAGATAAAAACCAAGTACGAAATTAGGCACTAAAGCACTTTATGCACTATTAGCATTTACAACTAACTTGAACATAAACTCATACGGCAAATCATGTGATACCACAATACTTACTACAAAAATAAATTTATATTTTTTCGCACAGCTTTTTAAAAACTTTAAATAAATTAAATTAATTTTAATAGCCAAAGTAAACAAAAACTTCACAAATATATTTAAAGCATATTGTTTTAATAAATAAATGCTTGCAAAAGTGTGGTTTCCAAAATTATTCTTTTTACTATTGGATAATAACACATACAGTGTGGTCCATTAAATATGCAACAAATAGAAAATTTTTTATTTGCAATTTGTCAGAAAATTTGATTCTTAATAAAAGTCGGTGGAGGGTCCAAAACTGTATTAGCAGTAGTTAGTTTTATTAAAAGTTAAATGATATACACAGTAGGTCAAAGAAAGCAAAAACTTCTAAAAGTAAAGTTATTTAGAATTAAAAGATATGCCTAAATACCAAGTCATGGCCTCCTATTCCAATTTTTAATTTTTTTTTTTAAAATTTTGAATTAACCATGTAGGATACAGCTTTTTATTATTCTGATTTAATATTTCTTTAAAGCAGTTCCAACCAACTTACTTTCAAATAAATTTAATTAAATCGAAGCGAATTTGTTAAATTGAACTGCATTTATATTTTTTAGCTAACCGCTAATTTAAAGTTTGTTGCAAGGATATTTATTAGGGCCCTAAAATTATACAAAAATATGCTTTTTATTAAGGCAGATATACCATAAATAATAAAATGCGTATAAAATTTTTTAATTTACCTTGCAAAATTTTTGTTTCAAATTCTTATGTGAAAGTGTAGAACAGATAACTTAAAATTAAAAAATAAATAAATAAAAACTTAAATAGGAGGCCATGACTTGGTATTTAGGCATTACTTTTAATTTTAAATAATTTACTTTTATACTTTACTCTTAAGCAGTTTTCAATCTTTTTACCTACCCTGCATACCATAAAGCTTTTAATAAAACTAATCACTGCTTATAAAATTTGAGACCATGCACCAACTTTTGTGAGGAATAAAATTTTCAAACAAATTGCAAATAAAAAAGTTTTTCATTTGTTGCCTACCTAATGGACCACACTGTATATTAGTTTTTAAATTAAAGAACACATTTCTATTATTTTTTGCTTTAATTTAAAAACCAGCTAAAATACTTTTTTATTATTAATTTTTCCGCTTGTTTAAATATTGCGCTGCTAGTAAAAATGTTAAGTAAACATAAAGTATACATTTTACCATTTAATTAATTTTGGCCTTTTGCTTTTTAAAGTCTGTATTTTGTTATTGTCATTTATTTTTTGTAAACAAAGTATAAAAAGGGTAATTTTACCATGCTAAAATATATTGTAGATGCGAACTTTTGAGTTTTATATCAGTATCATAGTAATAATATTTTTATACGATTTAAAAGTTTACCACCAGGGTAACAATAAAGAAATGGCAATAATATACTAAGTTGCTGAAAATAATTGCTATTAAATATCTTTTAAATCACTAAAGGTAAATTTACCGGATTTGGTATCTAAGGTGTTTTGGACTTGAGGAAACAAGTAGTGAATATCGACTTTTAGCAAAAAGTACGTTAGCGTCTAAATATCTTTAAACAGCGTAAAACTAAAACAATCTGGTAAAATGAAGATATGACTGTTCAATTCTAGGTGCCCAAAAAACATTAAAAACCAAAATTTGTAAACATAGCTTAAACGGTTTTAAAAATATTTAAGCGCACCTCTACTTTTTAATACTAAAATGTGGTGTGGTCATATCTCAGCCACTAAGGAAAATAAAATTTTAAAACTTTCTGAAGTTATTTAATTTAAGCTGCGCAATTTATTACGATAAAAATAAATAGGACGGTCTATTACAAAACAAAAACAAAAAGGTTTACAAAACTGAAAATTGGTGATAATATTACTGGTAAATTTTTTATGCCCGATACCTTCCAGATACTAAATTTTGGTAATGCAGATTTGGTGGTTTATAAGATATTCAAGAGTTGCAGTACTTTTTACTAACCCATAAAAATGAATGCCCTTTAAATAATCACTTTGGGTTTTTAATAAAAACGGTTAATCTTTGTGTTTCAATTTGTGTGCAATTAAAACACTTATTTGAACTCCGATTTGCGTGGTTCGTCTACTGATTTTTGTGCGAAAGAGTAACGCTTTGCGACTTGTTAGATAAATAACTATTTAGGACGTAACAAAATTTACTTTCATATATATATTCTTGTTTCATAAAACATTTAAATATAGGTTTTAACATCTTTTTAAACAGTTATAATTAACTTGACCTGTTTGGTATTATTTATTTATTTGTTCGGGTCAAATATAGTAATTGGAATTTGCCCACCTTCCTAACGACCGATTGATCTAAAATTTGGTACACACTATTAATCTTAAGGACTGCTGTAATATACGTGAGCATAAAAAACCGCTTGAACCAAACAAATATTACTAGCGAAGCGTTTTAATGTATGTAAACTGTACACGCCTTCTACCACAAAATATCGTAGCTACTACCGGCCACCAGTACAGAGAATCGCTGCTTGTCGCTTCTGTTTTTTACTATGGCCAAAGCCTTATAATTCCACCTGGGCACAGCTTTACATCGTATACACTTTAAATACAACACATGCACAACATGTAATGCCAATCTTCTGCTAATTAGATATTAACTATTACTCATTATTATAAAAATAATTTTACTTGTACACAGACACTCAACACAATTTCTGCAGAGAAGAATTCAACGATTGTATTTCCCCTACCAATCGATATGCTCACTTATTTCGTAAGAGCGAAAGAGGCATCCGAAGCAAATACCAGGGCAGAGAATGCCAATGCAAACCTGATGTAATGCTGTCATACTTTTGAGTTATGGATCGAACCTGATAAAGGTAGTAATTAATCCATCAAGTGTGGTTAAAATTATTATTATATTTTGGGTCCACGTATCTACTTAAATATACAGGTATTTTTGTAATTTAATTTTTATTTTTATTATATATACAATTTATAAAAATGTTTGCTTAATCTGAAATTTCATATTTTCTAATAAAAATTGGCATATGATATAAAGGGTGGGTAAACAGCGCAAAAATAGTACTTGAAAAAATAAATAATAATAATAAAATATATCTTAAAATAATTTAAATAAACAGAAAATAAAATAATTTAAAAATATTTACATAATACACTCCTGGACAAAAAAACCGAACAAACAAAATTTTGTTTAGATTTAATCTTACATTACTTTTTGTTTTTATTTTTGATAGATTTTAAAAATTATTTTATTCTAGTTGTAGCTCCTTTTAAAAAAATATTATTTAAAAATGGTTATTATAATAGTTATTTATTATAGAAGGAAAAAGTCATTTTCCCGTATATAATACACTATTTTTTTGTGATAGAAAAACAACGCCTTATTTAAAAAAATATTATAATAAAGTCAGAAAATTATTTATGTAATATTTAAAATTTCAAACTAGTCGACTGGTATATTTGAAACACAATTAGACCTTGCATTACCATGGAAACCTTTAAGAAAATTATTTACTATCTGACAATGAGATTTTGTAATTTGATGTATTAAAATTAAAAAGTTTAAACTAAAAGTATTCGTTAAGTAGTTATTTAAAATAATATAAAGATAGAAATAATCTGACTGGAGTCCTAATATAAGTAAAATGTAAGTTCTGTATAATAGATTATTCTAAAATTAAATAGTTACCTGTGAAATAATTTACCGTCAAACTTTTCTACCAGTGTACTGAATTTTTATTCCCTATTATTTCTTACCATTTCTTATTTTTAGTTTTATTAGTATCTCTCTTCTAAAGGGAAATACAATTTTTTAAAGGAAACAATGCAATTTTATTATGATGGTCTTAATCTACGTTATATTGCGAACATATTGGGAAAACTTAGAATTTCAATGATCATACTTTCAAAACTAATCAAAATAACTATAACAAATTTTGTATTTCTTTAAAGATCATAAAAAGATCTTTTTAATAGCGATATAATACGCAGGGTGTTTTTTTTAATTTAAATTTTGTCATACGCTGTATATCTTAGATGATAACAATAATCTAATAACTGATTTAAAAATTATAACATTAAGTTAACTAACTAATATTTTTATTTATTTTTTATTATCAAACATTAAAATTTAAAGGAAGATGTATAATTTTAACTTGACACCCGATACACAAATTCCATAGTCTTATTTAAAAACTTGGATTTCGTTTTAAAACATAAATACAAAAACAAATTTAAAAAAGAAAATATAAGGAAATAATAGGGCCTCTAAATCCAAATACTGGTAAAAATTGCGACGTTAAAGTATTCACAGGGTGCTCGAAAATTTGGACAAAATACAACATTTGGCTTTCCCCTGTATAACACCTAATTCTATATTAAATAATGAAGTTAATGGAAGGATCTACAACTAAATCAAAAATTAAATTTGATCAAAATTTTGTTTGTCCGGTCTTTTGTCTTGGAGTGTATTGTGACTTTTTGGGAGTCCTAAATGTAAACTGAAAAGATATATATTTTTTTAAATAAGGTTTTGGGTTGGGAGTTGCATTTTATTTTATGTGAAAATTATTTACTTTAGTCAACATTATTTAGGTAATGTATTAATACAAAACAAAAATTATTTAGAAGAAAGGTAAAATTTAATTATAGATATTGTGTCAACAACGATAAGTAAAAAGATAGAGGAAAACAAGTTAAATATAGGTTTTATAATTTTTCATTTTATTATCATTTTAAGCAGAACATAATAAATAAATGAACAATAAACAGCTTATCATAATGAAGAGGCTAATTTTTTTACACAGTATACTGTATATTGTGGCACCATTAATAAGGTTTTATAAGAAGTTTAAAAAAATTACCACATTAAATATGGTAATCTAAAATAGTTTCTTAAATTATGACCACTTAAATCTGAAAAATAGTAGATATCATTCCCATGATATCTATCAAACTAAGCTTGGTGCTTACAGCTTAGATATACTCGTAATGGAAATTGTATCTGTTTTACTTAGATCTGAAGAAACTTAAAGAAATGGTCATATTTCTTAAACTATTACACTGATCAACAAAAAAACTTCGTTTTTTGTGAAACAAAAAATGGTCTGATTCTATTAGGGTTAAGGTCAAGTACAAAATAATAAGTGGTCTAACATTTTAGATACAAGTAGTTTTATTTTATTATGTTGTTTTTACTAGTCAAACTGTTCACCCAAAATAAAATTATTATAAATGTTATCATATAAACGTCGATTTAAAATTAAAAGAAGCCAGAAACCATAAACAATCCTGTATCAAAGTCGTAGAGAATATAACTGGCTTTCCGAATATGTCAGCCTACGGTAAAGAATTTTATATTGAATTAACGTAAAATGTTTATTAGGCTTTTCGAATAAAATTATCATTACGCGACGACCAGATTTTAAACGCGATGGCAAAAACCGCGACCGTGTTCGGATATCAGACTGAGCGTACTTCGATTTTGGCGTGCGTTTAAAAATACAAGAAACGCTCTAAGGTAACAATTTTGTATTAATATACGTAGAATTTCATAAGCATTTTGAATATTACCTTTTTATTAATACGCAATAACCAGATTTTAAACGCGATGGAAAAAACCAATGTTTGAAAGCCAGATTTTTCTAGCCTTTGACATAGAATAAAAAATACAAGAGTGATCTGAGTGCTAAAACGACCGGATTTTTGCAAGTTTAGGAACGAAATCCATTAGTCAGCTAGTTTTTAGATTCATTTATTTAGTTTTTACTATTTTTTCAAATTTTTTCGCCATATCTACAAAACACGAGTTTTTCGATACTTTGATTTTGACGTCGATTTAAAAATATAAGAATCTAAGGGCAAAACCATAGAGGATTTAACTGGCTTTCTAAATCTGCAACAGTGTTCAAAAGTAAGATTTTGGACTTAAAAATAGAAGGAACGCCCTAGCGTAAAGAGTTTTATACTAAATCGGCGTAATTTCTTTTTCATCCTATTAAATATAAACTTCTTATTTACACGCGATGACCTAAATTTTAAACCCCACGCCAAAAACCACGACCGTGTCCAAAAAATCACATGAAATTAAATTTTATTAAGAATTGTAAACATGGAAACTAGACCTAATCAATTTATGATTTTGTAGAGACGTTAGCTAAATATTTTAAAATGTTTGTTTAGTTTTTTATGAAATTTTTTTGTTAATTAGTGTTATAAATAAGGCTCTTTAAAGGACCTTTTTATGGTGACATATATAATAGGTGTGTTTTTTTTTTTTTTTTATAAATTATAATTATATTTTTTATGGGTTAAAATCATTAAAAAAATATATACACTCTAGATTACTATTGCTGTTAAATTAGGTAGTTATATTTTTGTACATTTCTATTTTCCAAAGAAATATTTTTCAAAGTTGACTCACCCTATATATCAGGTACTTATAAATATTTATCGGAATAGGCAAACATTTCTTTATTTTTTTCTAATAATAAAAATAAAAAAATGCTATAGGTACTTATAGGAGAGTCAATCCGTGGACATACTGTATATTAGGTTGTGTTTAATAGTTGCACTTTGAAAGTTTTTAACTACCACCATATTTTGTATTAACAAATGGGCAACCTAATTAATATAAATAAGTTAGTCGCTAGGTGTTAATTTAGTGATACCGTTTACTTTTTTAAAATTTAGGTTAAAATTTAAATAAGAAAAATTCATAGGAAAATCTTTTAAATGCATTTAAATACAGAGATTTTTCTAGGTAAGATTACCACAGTATTAAATTTAAGTAGTTCTATCGAGACTTAAATCTGTAAAAAATATATAAATAGTTTCCAATTTCCTAAAAATATGGTTGATGGCTTAAACAAAAAAAAACAACAGTTATTAACGAAAAACTGAAATAAAAGAGTCCGTCTAGCTATTTGTCAAAATCTTAGTATAAGTAAGGTAAGCTTTAATATTATAGAAGTTTTTAAAAGAGCCGGAAATTTTGGTAAAAGAGGTCTTTATTCTCTTAATTATAGCTCTAATATTTATAATTTTTATTTACCGTTGAAAATCGGCTTTGAGATGGGCTCGCTGCCGCTGTAGTAAGCATAGTTTTTACATATATTTTTTGAGCTATTAAATAATATTAAAAAAATTAAAAACATTTTGATGTTGTCTAGACACCTCAAGGAATATAATTTAACGAAAATAAAAGTTAAATCAACATTTTTAAAAAGTTACCTATTTGTTTAATAATAGCTTTTTACACGTTTTGGTTGTCATAAAAGGATTAAATAATTGATTTATATTTTAAAGATCTTTTCATAAAGAAACTCAACAAGATAACGTTTTAAAAGTTAATAAAAATATTTTTATTCTATTAATTTTTAATTTTTAAAATGGAAAAAAATAAAACAGTGGATTTTTTTTAATTTTAAGCCCTACCTAATGTTCTTGTTTGGCAATATACAGGGTGTCTTTAAAAGGTCTGTACAAAATGCTACCATAGACTTCTTGGACCAAAATACAACGATCTAGCGCGATCTATTTTAGTCGAAAAATTAATTGTTTGCGAGATACAAGGTGTTAAAGTTTTTATTTTATTTTTGTTATTTTTTAATATTTTATTTATTATTTCATTTTGTTTTACACAAATCCGTATAAGGGGTTTCTTTAAAGTAAGGAATCGTAAGCTACTTTGCTTTTGTTCAAAGCGTCATTACTTTTTTGCCTCGGTATAGGTAGAATTCTAGTGAATAGTTTTTATTCTGCCATATTTTTGGCACAAAAAGGTATACATGACAAATATCGCTACCATTTTAAAAATATTTTAGATTGAACATTTTGTTTCACATTAAAAAATTCCTTCGCATTTATTTACGCTTTATTTCGGCCACTCTGGTTTCTCTAAAAGGTCTGTACAAATTGGTTCTACACTATCCTTTCGCCAAAATACAACGATTATACCCGATTTGCCTTAGTTAAAAAAATTGTTCGTTCTCAAGATATAGAAAGTCCAAGTGAAAAAAAAATAAAAATGAAAAATTCCCTGTATCTTAAAAACCAGCACCTTTTGACTAATGTAAATTGCATAAGATCGATGTAGTTTAACCCAAAGAATTTGTGGAAGCATGTTGTACGGACCTTTTGGACACTACCAAGAGGCCTAAATAAAGCATGAATGAATGCAATGGCAAACTTTGGTATGGAATAAAATGTTTAATCTATAGTATCTTAAAAACGGTTTCTCGCAGCGATATTTATCAGATATAACTTTTTTGTGCAAAAGATATGGAAAATTAAAAATTATATACAAAAATTATAATATACCGAAGCAAAAAAGTTATGATACTTTAAACCTAAGCAAAGGGTTGCAGGTGGCATCTCCTCTACATTTTACGAGAAAGTCATTAACATATTTCGATTTTCCATTTTAAATACCCTTTTAGTACTAAATTGTGTAAAAAATGTCTTATAATAAATATAATATTAAAAAATAAATAAAGTAAAATAAAACGTTAACACCCGTATCTGCAAACGATCATTGTTTCGACTACTATAAAATGCGGAAAATCATTGTATTTTGGTCTAAGAAATTAGTAGTAGGATTTGGAACGAACCTTCAGAGACAGCCTGTATAAAAACTTGGTATTATTTTAAGCCATTTGTTTATAAACAAATAGAATTTTTTTACCATATTCTTATTGTAACAAATTAATGCACGTAGTTGGAAAAACACAGACATACGTAAGATTTAAAATTTCATATAAAAACCTATTTTATACCGCATAAAAACGACCTGAAGGCCCAAGACTGTATCTGCAATAGTTACAAAGCTACAGCAATTTGTTTTGCTGATAAATCGAGTATGTGCTTGGAAATTGTCGTGCTACTAAATCTAAATGTTTTTTAAAGGGTTAATTTTTTTCAATATTTTTGTAGGTTGCTGTTTTTACTTTTGTTATGTTTACGAGAAATAGAGTAAAAAAATTGTTTATAACAATAATCGTAAACACTTTTTAATTTTATTTTTTTTTACTTTAAAAATTACTAATCAATAAAATAAAAATATTTTTTAAACTCCTAACACGTCATCTTTATCTACGTCATATTTATTGTTGCCTCGCGAAAGCCGATTTTCAAGGTTAAATATAAGTTATAGAGGTATTAAAACTGCAATTCCGGAAAGAAAAAAAATTACCAAAAATTCCTGCTCTTTAAAGAAACTGTATAACATTTAGGCTATTACTTATATTTTTGAGATTTGGAGAGCAAATGTTTTTAGCTTTTTGTTAATAACAAGTTTCATTTTTTGCTGAAAAATCGCACACATATTTTAGGGAGACTGAAAACTATTTTTCGTGGGAAATTTACTTTTTAACTAGGTTTATTGCAAATAAGTGGCCTAAATTAGGATTTTGACACTGATTACTTTTTAAAAATAACTTTAAAGCACGCTATATAAGGTTAACCCATATTTTTTATATACATGCTAATGTATACCGGATCAGCTAAATATCATAACACATTGGCAATGTGAGGTAAAGAGACAATCTAACTAAATACCGGCATGTAAACATGGTTGAATAATGGTGCTTGTTTGTTATTGCATTACTGGCCGGTATACTAAAACCTATTGTTAATGCAGTATGTTATGTTATGTAATTAATAAAATATGTATTTTTAAATAACTGAGGTCGTACCAAAATATGTAATGATTTTTTGAAGTTTTAAGAGACTTATTTTTCAAGTCTAGTCAAAATATTTTAAAAATATAAATCCTAACTTGCCAGACCTAGTTAAAAAGTATATGTTTTCGTTTAAAAAGTAAAAAGAGAGAAATGCTTAACTAGATTAAACTTAAAGATTATTTTTATCTTAGATATGTTCAGAAATTATTGTGCCTTTTAATATAGGTAAAGTGAAAGTTTAAGTAATAAACTATCAACACTGTTAAAAAAAATAATGCACTGTTTTTTTACTGAACAAAAGTTATTTAATCTATCTTGCCAATAATGCAATTTTGTTTTATACAAATAGCTAATAAGATAAATAATAGAATTTAACTTATCTGAACGTTAAAACAAAATCTTGCCACTGCTAAAACATATTTATTTTTTAATTGTAATAAAATTATCAAATATACATTACATTTCTTTATTTTTTATTAGCGTTAAATTATTAAATAATTATAAAATTTAATATTACGAACATCTCACTAACAATTTTTACCAAATAATAACCGTTTTTGCACCATGTTCTACAGACATATGATATATGTATGTTTTTCGTAGTTATAAGTTTTAAATAACCACTTGAGTAAAATAGTTTAATTCCTTTAAAAATTAAAATAAAAAACACCATTTGCTGACCGCAAATGTAAGATATGATGTTATATTAGTTAAAGATCCGAATGGTAATATGTTTTAGGGTTTTCTATTGTCTTAGCATCTGGCTAAATATACCAAGTAATACTTTATCTTTAATATTAATCCAACTAAGTTATTTTTATTTACTAATATAGAAATATGCTTGCTTTTTTAACATTTTGTTTTTTAATTTTTTCGTTGCCATCTTTTTAGAATCTTTTTATTTTAATAATATTACAATATTGTTTTTTTATATAAAATATATTACATTAGAGGTAATTTTTAATGCTTTTTTACATTATATGTCTTTATTTTGAAACTGAGAGAAATTGGTACCTACATTTTGATAAATTTAACTTGATTAAACTACTTCTTTTCCAAGAATACAATAAAGAAACACTAAAATTTATTGTTTCTGGTAGGTTCTAAATTGCGAATATTCTATTTTTCTATATATAACTATAAAAATATGTATATGAATTTATTGTGTGAATAAAAATATTAAATATTAAACTTGTGTTTTATTAAAAGTAATTTTATTTCAAATCTACAATGTGTCCACATAGGTTGACGTCATATGGAAAATATTTTTGATAATAATTTTACAAAAAAAAGTTATTCAAAAAAATTTATTAAAATTAGAATTTTTGCCTAAAAGTAAAGTACCTGTATTTTTGCTAATATTAAAAATTCTTAAAAAAATGTGTTTTGCACTAATGTACAAGTTTAAATTATTATCAATATCGCAAAAAAATATTAAACGAGGATTTTTCTAATAAATAAAAAATGCTAATATGACCATTTTCATTATAGGCAAAAAACAGATACTTTTCTTTAAGCTAAAACTATATTTTTAGCACAACCTCATTGACGACTAATACCATTTAATATCTAATAGATGCATTTTAGGTTTTAAACCATAGAAAATTTTTATAAACAATACCTTTTCTTATAAAATGAATAATGAAAAAGTTTTCAATATGACGCCAAGTTACGTAGACACATTATGTTGATATTTTACAGGTATCATACAGACCCTTGATAAAGTAAATAAGTATACTCCTAAAATGTAGAATTATCCTTTGCCCTTATTTATGTTAATAAATTATAAATATACAGTGACCGGCAAAATGTTCGCAGTATATAGGAAATTTTTGTTTATGGCGAAATCGCCTCTTCATGCCCGATAACCTCTTAAAAATCCATTTTGAAATATGTCATAAAAACAGCGGCATGGCTGGAAATTGGAAAACACCAAGTTAAAATCACGAAAAGTGGGGTTAGGTCACAACATATCAAAAAACTCCAAGGGTAAAAAGAGCCTAAAATTTATTTCTTGCTCTAAATACAAAGTTGAAAGCATGTTTAAAAAAACGAATTCGCCATTTTTTTAAACTATTTTTCTACAAAGTGTAAAAGTATCCAACTGGTGTTACTTAACTAAACTTTAATTAGTTTAACTTAAAGTAAAGATATGTTTTTTTGATAACTAGAGTAAACAATTTAAAACTTTATTTTTCATCAATATTTTATTTTATTTTCCAATATTTTTCCAACCAAAAACGTTAAAATATTCAGAAATGGTTAAACTCATCGATCCTATTCATTACCAAAAACCGAGTTTTCACATTTTGTGCATATACTTAAAAATTACATTTTAATTTATTGATTTATTTTAAGGTCATTTACATCCAATGTTTTATTAGTTTAGCAAGTAGAATAAACAGTTAATATTTTTTATTATAATTCCATCAAAAATAGACAATTTTTACCATAGCTTATAAAGCAAATTATCGTAAAACAAATTAGAAGGCTGATTCATTTAGGGGTACTTTTTCTAGTAGGTATTTTTGGATAGATAAGAAGGTCCAAATTTTAAACTGTTATGGTATTTGTGTTAAGTACTTGACAATTTAACTTATGGTCCATGCATAATTGGCGTACTGAGCCGACTATTGGCTGTATCATCACAAAAATTTGAACTCCAATTTTAATTATTGGATAATTCTTGACCAAATAAGCCACATCCATCACGGAGTGCAGAAAATATAGCGGCAGTAGCTGCGAGTGTACGTGATGATTCTAACGAATTGATTTGGCGCTCGGAATTAAGAACAGACCATGTTAGGCGTAGTTAAGGCCAACATTTGAAAGCTATTATCTTTTTGAAATCAATGTAGGGTATAGTTTTCCGTATGATAATAAATATTACTTACCAAATTATTTTTTTTTGTAAAAGTACCGCGTACCTCCTTACAAGCTAGATATTAAAATGGAAGCTCTACTAGGCTCTAAAAATAAAAAAAAAGAGATATTTCTATGCACATTTAATTTCTAGTTTATATTTTTATTTTTGTTGAAGAAATTTGCTTATAAGTTATGGTTAAAATTGCCTATATTTTTAAAAAATGTAAAATAAATGATAAACTGTATATTTTACTTGCTAAGCCAAAAAAAATAAAAAAATTAAATATTAACGACATTGAGGTAAATCAATAAATTAAGGGGTAATTTATGCACAAAATGTGGAAACTCGTGTGCAGTTATGGGTTAAAAAAGATTAGAACTAATAAATTTTACCGTTTTTAAATATTTTAATGTTTTTGCTTGGTAAAATATGAAACGGATTTTTATAAATAAACCATTGCAACACCGGGTGTACTAGCAAAAACCTATTTTGTAATTTTTTTCTCTAGTTGTTAAAGAAACAAAAAAAATTAACCTAAACAAATAAAGTTTAGTTACGTAAAGCTAGTTTGATCAATATAATGGTAATTTTAAATTTTGTTAAAAAATATAAAACGGCAAATTTGCTTTTTTAAATACATGCTTAAAACTTTTTATTTGGGGGCAAGAATTAAATTTTAAGCACTTTTTACTTACAAAGTTTTTTGATATTTTTGACCTAACCACACTTTTCGTGATTTAAATGTGTTTTTTTTTATTTTCCGCCATACCGCTGTTTACATGACATAATTATGTTAAAATATAATTTTGGGTTATCGGACATGCAGAGGCGATCTTAAAGAAAAAATAAATTTTCCCTAATTAAATAAATTTCCATATGTTGCAAACATTTTGCCGGTCCTTGTATAAATGATTTTAACCAATTAAGTCAATTAAATACAAAGATGTAAATCAAGATTGTTTAAAGTAAAAGGTTATAACTTTTTTTTGTTTCTTTTTACGGGGTGTACGGAAAGGTAAGGTTAAAAATAAAAAACCTTCAAAGTTAGTTTAAAAAAAACGTATATCATTTATAACTTTTAAACAGTTGCCACAATAATAACGATATTTAGGCATTTAAATTAACTCATAGCAATGCTTTTTATATGCAAATGATGCTCAGTAAGTCATAATTTTACAGGATGAGCCGATTTGTTTTTGTTTATTGGATGTACTTTTTACAGAGGTGAAAAAATTTGACATTCTGGTTGGATCGTTTAATTTCTTTATCATTATTGTACAAAAAGATATAACTTATTTAAATTATTATCTTTGACCGTTTTTTATAAAATCGCATTTTTAATCCAGATATTTTGTATGTAATTAAATTTTTTTGTTTTTGAGAAAATTATTAAAAGATGGTAAAATTATATATATTTTTATGTGTTATGAAGTATAAAAGGCTTTTAAACATCATTTTCATTTATTTTTATCCCATTTTGATAATTTCCTCAAAAAATTGATTTTTTATTAGTTACAAAATAGGGGTATGTCTGATTTTAAAATGCGATGTAATAAAACACGGTCCAAGATATCGATTTAAATAAAGTGTTCCTTTTTGTACAAAAACGATTAAGGAATTAAACTGTAAAAGCAAAATGTCAAAATTATTACCTCTGTAAAAAATGCATACTATAAAGAAAAAAATCGTCTCACCCTGTATAACTATGACTTACTGCGCAATCATTTGCCTACAAAAAAGCATTGGTACGAGTTAATTTAAATACCAAAATATTATTAATATTGTTGCAACCGTTTAAAAGATATAAATGAAATACATTTTTTTTATTATTATTATACTAACTTTAAAGGTCAATAACTCCCTGAGGAAGGGCGAAAGAACTCTTTTTATATGAAGTACTAACATTATTTTGGCTCACTCTATCAACCTTATTATTTTGACCTCACCTTTCCAGACACCCTGTATTTAAAAAACGGCTCTTAAGAAATACAAAGTGTAATACATTGTTGAAAGTCTAAAATTTTTTGATCATTTTAAAAATAAAAAAGTATGTGGCCGAGTATTTAAAATTTAAAAAACTTACAAAAAATTTAAAGATGTGACGCCATAAAAAAATAGGTATGATATTCATGTATAAGGCAAATTTACTTTATATTAATAAGAAAAATAAGAAAATATTAGTTTAGTTTTAAATATAATATTTGTATTTCTTCTTACAGACTTAATTTTATAATAAAAAATCGTCTGAAAGATATATTTAGTTGTAAAAATACTGTGATTTAGCTCCTATATCTTGTGGCAGCTTGTAAAAAGGATACATGGAGATCGACATCCTATTTACAACACTGCCTCCAAAATTTCTGCAGCCAGAGCCAGCACAACGGCGTCCATAAAATAGAGCTACATACATCAATCAATCGGTTATAATGGATATCAGGACCAACTTTGTAGAAAAAAGACGTATACCATTATGTGTTAGGTATTCTTGGGCTACTTTTTTTCTAAATTATAAGTTGGAAACTTAGCGTAAGTTTTCTCTGCACAAAAATCAGACATTGCAAATGCACAATTATTGATTGCTTATTCTTAGTCCATAAACCTATTTTCAAACAAAAAATTTACTTACTTAAAGAGACTAACCATTTTTTATAATTTTGCAAAAATTATAAGTTAAAAGCATGCTTTGGGAATCAAGAACTTTCACAATTACTATAGTAGGGGAGCCAATGCTAAATAGAGATTTACTCGAGCGTCATACACTACGTTTATATTGAATAGTTGAGGCTAGCTTGAATTAAAGCGGCTTTTAAAAGTGGCTTGAAAAAAGCGATATAAGCGCGCTGAGTGACTTGAGTCGTTCAAGTCAACCCTGAAAATAAGTAGGGTTGACTTCACTGAAGCCCATTAGAAACACGATATAAACGATTTAAGCGGGCTTAATAACTGCCTAACTTCAGTTGAATGCTTCCTCGAACGTCATCAGTGTCAATTTCATATATGATTTTGACATTTTTATATAAAATATGAGTGGAAAAACAGGTGAAAAAATACGCTTACACAAAACGGGACAAATTAAAAAGTGAGGTTTGTTTTTCATTTAATGTCTACTGTGAAGTTGGATGCAAAACTGCCACATGCGTACGACGATGGCCTGAAATGTGCTTGACCTCGATTTTCAATCGACTTTCAAGCCACCGAAATAAACACTTAGACTTGCAAATCGCTTCAAAGCCGCTTTGTTTTTAGGCCAGCTTAACTATTCGATATAAACGTAGTAATAGAGATCTATTTGGTTGCAAGGCTTAAATGATAAGAAGAAACAAATGTTAAATAATGTATACCTTTTCATCGGTGGGGAAAGTGGCTATAGACTTTTAAAAATGTCAAAAAATACTATAATTTCGACTTGTGTAAATCGTTCGGGTTGTATCGTATTATATATTTTTTGTTATCCCTAAATTATTTTTTTTAAAATAAAAAAATAGTAGCCACCTTCAAGAATGTCAAAATGACGTTTTTTTTACAACTTTGTAGCCTTCCGCTTTTTTACATCATTCTCAAATTGAGAAGATTAGATATCCACAGTTTAGCATGTAATTTATTTACCCTCTCTTTATCTGACGCGCTCGACAATCTCTGATGGATATATTTTAGTTTTTTATGATCAGCCCTGTATACGGGGCTCATATTTGGTGAAGGTACCGGGTACAAGGTATCCTTCGGTATAGTAATCTGCTGCGCTGTAGTAAATCCCGAAATCCGCTCTCGGGCTCCCCTACCATTATAAAAAGCGGTTTGACTTGGACCGCTGATATTAGCCAAAGCTAAAATAATTGATTTTTTTCTTCACATCACTCATGGTAAAATAGGGGCGGCATCTTAAGAATAAATACTAGATCGTCGCTGTTAATACAAACGGGGTTATCTTGATTTTTACAACTTTTAAAGAGAGCATTTTAAAGCAAACTGAAGTCATTGGTTTGCCTGTACCGCTGACACTTGCATCTTATTTTAAATAATTTGTGGTGTAATATTAGGACATGTCATAACATAAATAGGGTTATTTATTAGACTAGGTTTATATAGAACTTATTTTCGTCAAATATCGAGATAGGCCCCTTCGTGATAACAGCGACGAAATGGTATGTATCACTGGGCGTTATTGGGTTAATAAAAAACAATTACACAAATAAAAATGTTACTTCTTGGTCCTCTGAGTTTCCTTTATATTGATCTTCGTGTTAAAAAATTGGCATATCCAAAGACAAATAAAAATAATAAAGGTAACTGTCTAAAGTTAGCTTTAATCCACGATTACCTAGGTAACTATACCTGCAATGGCTACGTTATCTGGTGAATTTATAGGGATATTTTCTTTGTTAGCTGCTTACAGCAGCTGTAAGCACTTTCATTTTTTGACAAATCAATGACGTCAGTCTTACAGCAACTTACAGCGATTGTTACCGTCGTTGGGAGATGTCTAACCACTGTCTAACAGGATAAAAAAACAAGGAGGGGAAAATATAGCCGAATTTGAGGTTAAAAGTCAAACAAAATTGACTAAATGATTACTAATAACAATAACAATAGTATGTGTGGGAAACCATGTGAAGGATTAATTTACCTGCCATTAAAGATATTGCGCATTTTTGTTTTAAAACTGGAGTTGCCATTTTTTAGGTTATATTATTATTTTTTTTATGTCATTTGTCATTGGCGGTAAGCGCTTTTATTTTTTCGATTCACATTATAATGACGTCAGGTGTTAGACAAGCTTGTTAGCAGCTGTAAGACAGAAGAATTAGAAAAATATCCCTTATACTATGTTCACTATAAATTAAAAAATCCTCTGAAAAACAAAATATTATTTCATTGGTTTAAAAAGTCAGTAACCCTAGTTACCACAAAAAAATTAATTGGTTTAAAACTAAAGTATCCGGAGTTACTTACTAGGTATTCATTATCAATTTATAGTGGCCAAAGTAAAGACATTTGAGATTACAAAAATTTGGAAACGGCTAAAAATTAGTAGGATTATTTAAAACATCATTATAAACGAAATGTAAAAAAGTGACCCAATGTGACACAAAAAAATTATCTGGGGTCAAAGATTACATATTCAAGTTTTTTGAAAGTTTTATCTACAAAACTCTTTTTAAAATATTTTTTTGTAATAGCCGCCGTTTTTCAGATACAGTGACCGCCAAAGATTTGGACACATATGAGACAAAAATATTTTTAAAAATTATTAAAGAAACTTTTATTTGGCCTCTGCTTATCAAATAACTAAAACATTAATTAATACAGCCGGCTCATGGGCGTGCGTTGAGAAGATAATTAGTTAAAATTAATTTAAAATATTAGAAAGTAAGGTTAGTTGGTTCGATATCTAGAAAAGTTATTAAAAAAGGTGTTTGGAATTTAATTTTAGGCCAATGTGCAAAACTAAAAATAATTATTTTTAAAAAAATTAAAAGAAATGTTTTTTTAATCGGTCAAAAAATAAAATTATTTAGTCCAGCCGTTTATCAAATGTTTAGCCTTTACTTACTGGGAAATAAATCTTAACCTCTTGGTACGCAAACATTTTATTAAGGCTGGTAAGTCAGAAAGACTGGTAAACGAGCTGTAACACCTATCTTACTTTTACAACTAGAATCAAAACAACAAGAAGCACAACGAACGTATTTGCTGTAGTGTCGAGGATAGTACTATCCTCTGTATTAATGAATCGATTAATCAATACTCAAAATTAACTGTAATGTTTAAAGCGGGTTTTGCACGTTATAATAATTAAGAAATTAACATACCTTAGGGCATTACAAAATAACATTGAGTTATTTACAAAAACAAGTAAAAATGTTTAATAAAAATTAAAATCCTGTTAAACCAACTTTTAAAAAAAATGTTTATAATTAGATTTAATTTTTAACTTTGAAGAAGGGGTAAAATACCCCTTGACTTTTCATATCTACATCCCTAAAAATCGCCTGTAGAATATGTATCTCTAGTGTTATAATGTAAAAAAGTCATTACGTCTCGCTATTTTAACTGTTAATTTGAAAATATTTAGTTAAGTAGACGGTATTTTTTATAGAGATCTGCTTACATACATTTCTCTTTCTTAAAATTACATTTATCTGGATGTTACTGACACTAAGACTAATTTCATAGAAAGGGCGGGTAGCGGCAAATCAATAGATAGGTTTTTTTTCTTTTTAAAGAGCGCCGAATTCACAAGCTTAGACTGCTTTTACTATATCTTCATTAAAACCAACATTACAAAAGTTTACTGATAATAAAGTTTCACATTTTATTTTAATTGTGACCATTAAAAACTTGAGACCGCAAAGCGATCAAGGTTCCTCAAAATTATTGTCAATAAAATTATTTGCCAAGTTCAGTCTTGCAAAAGATATTTAAAAAGTTTATTCAAATTGTAAGTCAAGTGGTTTACGACTAGATTATTATTTCTTAAAAATCTTAGTATATAGCCAACAACGAAGAATTTGATTGATAATAAAGTCTGACATTTTCTATTAAATTTAACAACCACCCTGGATAAGAGAAATTTATTTGCCATTAAACAGTACTAGTGATTTACTTCCTTATCTTAACGAAATTTATTAGAAAAATGGTGACCTCTGATTGGTATATTTTATAATAGGGAAATAATCATACATAATATCACAAGCTCTGTAATTTTTTTAAAATTTAACTATTAATTATACAGTGTTATTTTTAGGTTGATATTTTTCTTTTAACACTGTATAGAATGCAAGAAAATAGGATAATTTTTAAAATAAAATTATGTCTAAAAATGCTGTGTTTCCAAGATACAGGGTGTTAAAGTTTTAATTAAAATATGGGCTTTTTGTCATAATTTTTTTACTACTTGAGATATTATCACAAAATTTAATACACTTTTTTGACCATAACGTATCATTTTTCGCTATAAAAGTTTTAAAAAAATTACCTGTTATTCAAACGCCACAAACAAGATTTGAATTAATTTTTTTTCAAGAAAAATAGTACACAACTTATTTTTTTTCTTGATTAAAAAGTGAAATTAGTTTTGAAAAATGATTTACTTTACGGAGTTAATTTAATAAGTGTTTTGTATGTAAATTTTGTTTTTGTCTAATTTGTATTAAAAAGGTCAAAAACCCAAATTACAATAATTTTATTGAATAAAAAAAAATCATAGTTACAATTTTTAATAAAGTCAAAGACGAATTTTAGATACAAAACACCATATCAGTTTTTTTCCGATTTTGCCATGCATTAAAATGCCTATTTTTTTAAACGAAAACCGTTCGTCCTACAAAAAATAACCAGATTAACTACAAAGTAAATGGTTATTTTAAAAATAATATCGATTCAACGAAAAAGCAGTAGCGTACCTTTTTTAATTCAATACAAATCTTGTTCAAACGTCCCTGGTAATTAAAAAAAAAACTTTAACAACAAAATATGTAATTTGAAGGTTAAAAGAAATATACCTTTTGTGGAAATATCCCGAGCGGCAAAAAAGTTGTAATACATTTTTTTCCTAAAACTTTATCACCCTGTATCTTGGAAAAGAAGCATTTTTGGACATAATTTTATCCGAAAAATGTTCTTATTTTTTTGCATACAGTGTTAAAAAGAAAATCTTAATTTAAAAATTACCCTGTATTTTTAGGCATAATTTTACTTTAAAAATAGCAGCGGTAGTGTGCAAAATTTTGTCAAGCATTTCTTCTTAGTCCATAACTTGTAAAAGGTGTTAACTGCGTCTTCGATGGTATAATAAATAACATATATGGGGTACTGCAAAAAAAGATACATGATAAACTAGTGTTTTTTAAAAGAAACACCCTGTATATTAGTCCATTTTTAAATTATAACAAAAAAAAGGTAAACTTTATTAGCGATACCTATATTCAAAATGAAATGTTTTTAAGATATTCAGGATTTTAAAAACTATTGACAAAAAAAATAATTTACCTTACTTACTTGCGGTAAAAAAGATTGTATTTTTAAGCCAACATAGGTCCGGAAATGCTTTGTTCCTAAGATACAGGGTGATAAACTTTAAAAATAAATACGGGTTTTTAATAATATTTTAAACATGCTCTATCCGACTTTAATAAAATTTGGCTCTGGTATTTGTTAAAATAGGTAGTTTATTTAGCCCTAAACTAGTTTTTATTAGTGAGAGCAGTGGCAGCGTGCGACGCATATTACCTAATATTATTGACAAAGAAATGTACGCCACTGACTTTTTGCAACTTATATAATTTTTCCGGATGAAACACCTAAACAACTTTGTTGTGTCTTCATATTTTAACGTAGCTTGCTTGGTTTTCCAGAAAAAAATCCGCTAATCTGTATAATCTTAGACCAAACAAGTGCATTTTTTTCTTTTAAAAATTAGGCGTTATAACTTTCTAGTAACAATTATGTAACAACAAAAAAAATACTCATCAATTTTACTAAAAAAGTGTTTTAGAAATTTTTAGGTTTTTTGAAAAGTTTAACACCCTGTATCTTGGAAACACAAAAATTAAGGATTTATGTTTATATAAACTTTTTTATTAAATTGGCTTAGGAATACGAACCTAAATTTTTTACCGCAATAAGAAAAATTTAAATTTAATTTAAATTTTCATACCGCAATTAGGAAACACCTTGTATATTATGTTAGATTGCTAGAATATTAAACGTACAATAACCTTAGCTTAAATTTTTTACTGGCAATAGTACAGGGTGTCCAGAAACTAATTAATATTAAACATTATATTTATTTCTGGACACTCTGTATAATTTCGTCACCCGAGTTCCACAGGGTTTCAAGTACATTTTGCAAAATTGTTCAGGAGAGCGTTTTTATGGTTAGGAATAAGGTAAACTTTGTAAATATCAAAATGTTAGCCGTTTAACCGGAACCCATTACAGTTGTCAATTTTAGACAATTTTAAGCAAAATAGTGTTTAATAGCAAAATATTTATAGAATCTACAAGCTGTTTTTAATAACCATGCATATGTACTTAAAACTATGTGGCATTTTAAGCCCTCTTTTTAATTAAATCAAATTAAAAATACATATTTCGTTATAAGTTTTAATAAACCAAAATTAAACCAGATGCAAAATATATAAACTAACCAGAACTAACCAGAACCTCGTGGTATAAATAAATTTATGGTGATGTTACTTAGAACTAAATGGAACTGGTTGTTACTTAGTCATCTATAATCTAATAAGAGTTTTATCAATACTAAATGATGCAGATTCTCTTTTGCATTGGTAAAGTGAAAAATCTCAATTTTTTCCAAAACTGTAATTAGATCCCTATGGAACTTCCAAAACTGAACTAATACATAGGGTGTTCTATTTAAAAAAAAGTTTAATATGGATCTGTTTTTGAAGCACCCTGTATAATGCCATCATCGACGCCGCAGCTGTCGCTCCCAAAAATTCATGTACAACCCTCTTAAAGCATTTTAGAGGGACTAAGAGAAAATTTGTCACGAAAAATAATTTATTGGAAACATACACGCATTGCAAGAATCGCTATTTTAAAATAAATGTCCATAAATCTATATGAAAAGGAAAATCAAATAAAAAAGATTTAAATAGTTTAATTAATGTAAATTTGTAAGCCAAAACAAAAAAATACTATTAATAAAATTTGACATGTTTATGATAAAACAAATATCTGTATAAAACACAAACAATAAATCGGGCTTAAATGGCTTTAGGGATTTACTCTTTTATCCAAGCCTTAGCTTATTCAAAAAATGGTAACGTCTGATAAATCGTTTTAAAACCAAGGAAAATAATTTAGTCGCTTCGCAGTCCCTTTTTTGTTATTTAATTATTGTGTACCTAACTATTTTTTCAAAAAATTATGCTTATATTATGTTTGATAACTTAGTCAAATATATTTATGGGTCACGTGATGTTATACCCTATAAATAAATTGTCTCCCCGGTAGCGCAGTAAACAGAGTATATGATCTCTAAAGCAGAAAGCCCAGATTCGATCCCTAGCCGGGAAGACATTTTTTATATAGTAGGTATACAGGGTGTGTGTAAAAAGTTTGTACAAAATGTTACCATAGACTCTTTCGGCCAAAATATAACGATCTAACAAAATTTACTCCAGGCGAGAAGTTAATCGTTTGCGAGAGACAGGGTGTAAATTTTTCTATTTTATTTAAATTATTTTTTAATATTTTATTCATTATTAAGAATTTGTTAACGAAGTTCAGAATTTGGGTGTTTTTTTTTTGAAGTAAGAAATCTAAAGTTACTCATTTTTAGGCTGTTAAATGTAGAGAAAGCCACCTGCAGTCTTTTGTTTAAAGTGTTATTACTTTTTCTTGCCTTTAATTATTATGATTGTGGTAAATACTTTTTATTCTTCCATATTTTTGCACAAAGAAGGTGTGCTTGATAAATATCGCTACAAGCAACCATTTAGGAAATAATTTATAATAAACATTATTCCATACAAAAGTTTCCCAGTTTCCTTCACGCTTTATCCAAGCCACCTGGTAGTGTCGAAAAGATATGTACAAAATGCTATCACAAATTCTTTGGGCCAAAATACAATGATCCAATGCAATATACTTTAGTCAAAAGGTTATTTGTTTGCAAGACACGGGGTGTCGAATTTTCCATTTATTTTTTCTACTTGGACACTCTGTATCTCACAAACGATCAACTTTTAAACTAAAACAAATTGGATTAAATTGTTATATTTTGGCCTAAGAAAATTGCAGTACCAATTTGTACAGACCTTTTGAAGAAACTCGGGTGGCCTAAATAAAGCACAAAGGAATGCAAAGGACATTATTTTTATGTGAAATAAACCGTTTTATTTAAAATATTTTAGAAATGGTTGCTCGTAGCGATATTTATCAAGTAAGGGTTTTTGGTGCAAAAAATATAAAAGAACAAAGAATATTTACTAAACCGGTTAACAAATGAACCTGGCCACTCTGTAATTTGTCTAAATTCAACAGCCTATAAGTTTTTAAATGTTAACCCGTTTTTAAATATTTTTCGTCTTTTAAAAGAAAATTTTTGTGGCTAATTCTTTAAACGTTGCTAGGACTACGGTATATAGAGTGGTAAATAAACAAGTTACATTTTTGATGAAAATCAAAATTCTCTTAGTTTTACAAAATTGAAAAATATTGTGTTTTTACCACATAAGTGTTTGTATCATTTTCTCGGGATGTTTTCGCAATTTTGATTAAAAGTTGGTTATTAAAGAAATTAAAAAGGGTTATTTAAAAGTAGTGCATTTTTGTCAACTTCTTCCTATAAATTAGGATAATTTACTTATAACAGCCAAAAAACCACTAAATTGGGGCTATTGTGCCAAATAAGGATAGCAATAATAAATGCATTAAAATTAACGAACGCTTTATACAGGTTGATTAAAAATTAAGTAGGGCACTGGACGGCTGCAAATTTTTATAAAAATTCCGGAGTTCCAAATCTACAATATTAAAAAATGCTTTGTTTTTTCTACATGGGTGTATTAACTAAATTAGCCTCTCGGAAAGGTTTTGCATTTTTTTTAAATTAAATATTAAAAAAGGTACAAAGGGTTATTATTAAAAAATTGTTCATTTTTACCAGTTTTTTCTTATTTAATTGAAAGAATCAAGGCAAAAAGCCTAAAATAAGAACTACTGTCTGATTAAAGTAAAAGGAAAAAAACGAATAAAAAATTATACAGGATGTGCAAAAATTAATTGGAGCAAAATATGCAGCTGCAAATTTTAAGAATTTTTACAAAATGTCTTTTGTTGCGGCAAAAATTTAAAGACCTATTTGAGCTAATATTATGAAAAAAAGTTTATATAAACATAGGTTCAAAAATGCATTTTTTCTAAAATACAACATACAGGTTTTAAAATTAAATAAGAATTTTTATTATATTCCAAATATTCCTTAACCGATTTTATTGGAAATTAGCAGTATTATTTATTGTAGCAAGGGGCTTATTAGGTTTCAGCTTAATTAAACCTATGAAGTCCAGTGGCGTCTCAAGTGGAGCCTGAAAAAATATTTATAAGAAAAAAATGTACGCCACTAGCTTTTGTACAAGTTTTATACCTTTTTAAAATTAGACAAATAAAAATATACCTTTTTGTCTCTAAAAATTTGTTTGTATTCTACTTTATTTTGATAAAAAAATAAAAACCGCTCAATTGCATATCCCCTTAACACACAATAATCATAGAGAAATTTTTCTTCAAATAAGTATATATTTTTTAATTATTTATAACTAATTATATAACAATACTGACAAGTACCAAATTAATAAACAATAGCATCAAAACTAAAAAAAATTACTCGATAAAGTGATTATAAAATTTCTTCCGTTTTTGGAGGATTACCAGTTTTTTTTTTTTTTTTTTTTTTTGAAAAGTAAGTAAAATACAAAAACATTTTTAAAACAAAGAAAATTTATTTTAGTATGTGTAAATGAAATAAAATACAAAAAAATATTTAAAAAAACCAGTGACTTTTTATTAGCTTGAGACGCCACTGGACCTAATATGTTAAATTATTTAACCTTTCGGGACAATAAATAGGACTGCCAATTTTTATTTAAATCGCTTGAGAAATATTTTTGATTTAATTAAAATACCGATATTTTTTAAAAGTTTAACACCTTGTATTTTGGAAAAAATGGATTTTTGGACCTATGTTTATATCGTTCATTTTCAAGAAAAGGGTTACAACTCAAAATTAAAAGCTAAGTTTTATTGCCAAAAAAAATTTTTACATTAATCTAAGATATCTAAGCTTTCTACACATAAAGATTTAATTAATTTTTACAAAAAATATACACATTTTTAAGTGATAATTAATAATAAAACGAACAAACTTAAAAATTTAAGTTTTAACCCTCTTCTTCCAAATGAACGATATAATTTTTTTTTATTAAATTAGCTTTTAATTTGGTTCTAAATTTTTGCCGCAACAAAAAAATATTTTGTAAAAATTCTTGAAATTTGCAGCTGTAAATTTTTGCACATTCTGTAAAGTTTTTTAATCGTCTTTATTCTTATTATTTCAACCAGGTGCAGTAGTCCTTATTTTAAGCTTTTTCTTGGTTATCCAAGTTAAATTGAAAAAATTGGTAAGAATGCACTACTTTTGAATACCCCTCCGTAATTTTTTTAATATCCAACTTTCATTAAAAATTGCAATTGCCGTCCCGAGAGACCGATTTAATTAGTACGTCCATGTGGAAAAAACAAAACATTTTTTGATTTTGTAGATTTGGGACTTAAAAATTGTTATAAAAACTTGCAGCTGCCCAGTGCCCTACTTAATTGTTAATCAACCTGTATAAAGCGTTCGTTTATTTAAATGTATTTATTATTGCTATACTTATTGGGCACAATAGCCCCTATTTTAACAGTCTTTCGGCTGATCTAAGAAAATTATTCTATATTTATATAAAGAAGTTGGAAAAAATGTTCTACTTTTGAATAACCCTATGTAATTTCTTTAATAACCAACTTTAAATCTCTGAGAAAATCATACAGTTAATACATTTATGTGGTAAAAACAAAATATTCATTAATTATGTAAAACTTGTTTATTTACTACTCTGTATAACGTGGTCCTGGCAACGTTTAAAGAATTAACCACAAGCAGCTTAAACACAATAAAATTTTCTTTTAAAAGACGAAAAAATGTAAAAATCGATTACCATTTAAAAAAGTTATATAGGCCGTTGAATTTAGACAAAAAAACAGGGTGGCCAGCTTCAGTTTTTGTTGACCGGTTTAGAATCATAATGCAAGAAAAAGTAATGACACTCTAAACAAAAGCAAAAGACTGCAGGTGGCTCCCTCAACATATAACAGCCTAAATATGAGTAGCGTTACATTTCTTACTTTGAAAAACACCCTATTCCTACCGAATCCTGTTAACAAATTTAAAGTTCTAAATACTTTTTTTTTTAATAGAATGACCCATTTATTTTTCTTTTATTAAATTAGGCGGATAAAACTAAGTAAGTTTCTAAATTTTTAAAATTCTGTCTCCATTCGTTGTTGAGATATTTAGGATACATATTACTTTCGGTAAAAAGTACGTTAGCGTCCAAATATATTTAAAACTATTAAAGCTGTGTTTACAAAAATTGGTATTTGGAGGTTTCTAGTTGCTCACTTATATCAGCATTGCTGCCAAATTTTATTGAAAACGAGGTGTTGTCATATCTCGGCAACTAGTAAAGATTGAATATGGAAAATATGGAACTTTATTAAAGTTGGTACGTTTTTTTTTATTTCGATTAAAATAAATAGCGCATTTTATTTAAAATAATAAAAATATAACGTACTACTTGCCCAAAACTGTCAAATACCAAAATTTGTAAACGCAGATTTAGTGGTTTTATAAATATTTTAGCAAATCTAAAATGTTTACCCAAAATGCTGTCTGGTCATATCTTATCAACTAATTACATCTGACCTGCGTAATTAATGTCGATAAAAAAACGAAAAAGATACGCGTAGTACAAAACTGGGAAATCTGGCAACGGTGCCGATATTACAGTTAAATTCTTTATGCCGGATACCTTACGAATACCAAACAAATTTGGTTAATGGAGCTTCAGTGGTTTAAAAGATATTTAGGAGTTACAGTACTTTTTACGTACCCAGTATAAAATAATATTATTATAATATTCTATTTTAATTAAAACCAAAGAAAACAAATATTGCTCCGCCTACCTTGTATAAGAAATTTAAACATAATCTGAAGTTTGATATGATCGTGGTAATAAATCTAATCCTTCCATCTGTATTTCATGTAAATGCGCAAAACGAAAGCATAGTAAGCAGAATCTAGGTTAAAAAGTTTTCTAATGTTTTTGACAGTTTAACTAAAATGAGGATAAATTTCTAGAAAAATGTTATTAATCTCGTCTTACCAAACTTGGGTGATCTACAGGGTGTCTTAAAAAGGTCTGTATAAAATGCTACAATAGACTCTTGGGCCATAATACAACTATCTTACTCAATTTACCTTAGTCGAAAACTTAATCGCTTGCGAAGTACAGGGTGTCAAAGTTTTTATTTAATTTTAGTTATTTTTAAATATTTTATTTAATATTGAAAAATGTTTTACTTTTCGATAGAAGGTGCAAGTAAGGAATCAAAAGCTTTTCATATTTTTGCTATTAAATGTAGAGGGAGCCACCAGGCAGCCTTTTTACTATGGTAAATTGCACAAGATCGTCGTATTTTGGTCCAATGACTTTGTGGTAACATTTTGTACGGACCTTCTGGACACTGCAAGGTCACCTAGATAAAGCTTGAATAAATGCAATGGCAAACTTGGAATGGAATAAAATGTTTAATCTGAAATATGTCGAAAACGGTTGCTCGTAGCAATATTTATCAGATATACTTTTTGTGCAAAAAATATAAAAGAATAAAAATTTTATACTAAAATTATAATATGCTAAGGCACAAAATAGTTACGAAACTTTGAACCCTATCTCCTAAAAGGACTGCAGGTGGCTTCCTTTACATACTTCTTACAGTTACAGTTATTACTTGAAAACGGTTAGAGATCGTTACAATCAGAAACATCGTGTATTAGTTAAACATAAAGACAATGGAAGTCCAAGAAAATAATATTAATAAAAACATTACATGGTCTTATACCTTCAAAGATATTAACCTTCATTATAGAAATATGACCATTAAAATCTGAAGAATATTTTTTCACTTCTGTTATAAACTTATTTAATTACCATTCTATTTTTTTAAATCAGAATGCCTACATCTCTTTAAATATGCAGGGTTCGACAAAAGTATAAAATTTTTATACAGGGTCTTCAAATATTTGTAAAAAATTTCTCGGATTCATATAGAACAAACGAAAATAATGAGACAAGTTCCTATACATTGTTATCTCGCCAGGGGTGAACTTACCCTTACACAATAGAACTTATTATTTTAACACCCTTTATAATGAAAGAATTATAACAGTATTTATAAATAGCCCAAATCCTTGGCTAAAGAAGGTACTCCTGTCCAATATCGATAAAGTAAAACGTGTTTGAGAAAAACTACTTTTTGTTTAATAAAGGTTGATTTAATAATAACTTTGTTTGTTGGTTCCATATGGGCTCCCTCTTATTTTATGCATTTTCTAGCTTTTATTGTCGAAAATAATGGGACTTCCTACAATGCTATAACATTACTTTTTAGTGTAGTAAAAAATAAAATAAAAAATTAATTGATCAGTTTTTATAAACAATGTGTTTCGGCAAAATCGAGTAATCATTATCGGGACAAAGTCTGAGGGAGGGGGTGCTTAAATTATTGTGAAGAGTAAATATAGTACCGTCTTAGTGTCGGAATTCCAAAGCAATGCTGAGAATTTATGGATTAGTGTAAAATTGGATAACAATGTGTTATTACACATTTGCTGTGTCTACCTACCGCCAGGTAATGTGGATGCCTGCACAAGTTTTGTATCAAAACTTGGTATCTTGCAATTTAACGAAAATAATTTAGTTTTAGACTGCGGTGATTTTAATACTAGCTTGACACAATGAGTACTTGTTGACGATGGCCATTACTTTGAACCGTTCAATGTGGATCCTCAACACTCATTATTATTCCACAGTTTATTACAATTTAAGTATATTTTAAACAACAATAATCGGTTAGGTACTTGACCTAATTTTGTCTAACAAATTTAGAATTTCCGAAATGAGCCATTGTTCTAACCCTTTTGTGCCAAAGGATGGTCATCACCCATGTATCGGGTTTCTTTTGGATGTAGGAACTTAACAACAGGAAATATTTTAGTTTTAAAAAGGCAAACTATATTAATCTTAAAAATCCAATAATGGACATAGATTGGAAATCAGTGTTTCATAATAAGTGCTTGAACAGTTGCTTGAATATTTTTTACTTTAAACTAAATCATATTCTTAAACAAAATGTTCCTACTTACTTTACGCAGATGACTTAAAGATAGACTCCTTTATCTCAAGTCTGAGTGACTGTAATAACTTACAAACCGATCTGGATCGCTTAAGTACACATTGTAATGAAAACAGTTTGTTTTTAAATTTAAATAAGTGCATAACAAGTACATTTTTTCGTAATCAAAATCAGTTTAATTATATTTATCGGTTAAAAGATGCACCATTAAAAAAGTGAATAATACTCGGGATTTGGGAGTTGTTTCTGATCTGAATGTTGACGCTATTATAAATTCGGCTTTAAGAATGCTGGGTTATGTAATTGAACAATACATATACTTTAGAAATATCAATCATCAAGAAAAGTCAATTTTCTGTAACTGTAACAAAACATTATATGGCTTTTCCCCAGAATAAAATTAAAAAGTTTATTTAACATTTTAAGAAAATTAAAACTTTTATACATTATGAAGAACTTTTCTTCTCTTACACAATATAATAAAAATTATTATTACTTTAAAAGAAATAAAATATTAAAATATTTAATATTAACTTACTTACAATACAAAGGTTTCAATCTATAAACAAAGGTTCATTAGCACTCGATTGAAATTATTTTAATCCAATAAAATAAAAAATAAAACGCCAGACGAAAACTGGGCCAACGGTTGCGTCTCAAAAATGTTGTTAATGGTTTACCAAAAATGTGGTAAACAGTTTACCTAAAAACTTGCTGATAAACTTGTTAAAAAACTGAAAAAAACTTAGAAATTCATTTCATTTTTAATTTTTTTCAGTTTTCTAACAGGTTTATCAGTAAGCCGATTTTCGGCGCTGTATCGTATGTTTCTGTTTTCCTTCGTTTTTTATTTTTTAATTACTATTATATCTGTAAATACTAGTTTTAGTTATTTTAATTAAATTGTAAACAACTCACTTACTTTTTAAGAATATGTTAAAATGTGTGAATTTGTGGATGTCATAGTGGGTACTTCTATACCTGTTGTATGCCCTTGAATAAAAAAACATTTCAATTGAATAAGCTAATGTTTTTAGATGTCCCCACAAAACAAAAAGTTGTTTTTGTCGAAAACGCTTAACTCTAACAGGAGGGCCTTTTTTAGCAACGGGTTAGGCTACCCAAAAATACTTTATTTACTTTTTATTATTCATGGTGTAAAAATAATTATCACTGTTGATTTAGTCCGCCCCTGGCGACCTGATTAAAATATACATTTTATAAGAATACTATTTTAGGCAGTCCTAACTTGTATTCATCATATTAAAAAATTGTTTTATTATACCATGTACTGTAAAAGTTATTCGAAGAAAAACCGGTTTTAAGCGGTGTTCTTTTAAGGGTACATATTTCTGTAAGGAGGGGCTTTATGAAAAAAAATATATAAAACTTGTCATATTATTTTTATGTGTTGTATATGGATCCAAGAGATTCACCATATATTTTAGAACACCTTGTATATTAAATCACCATTAAAAAGATCCTTTAAAGAGAGGGGCTTATGGTTTTAAAAAAGCGCATTAAGAGAAATTAGTAGGTAATGATTGCCATAATAAACCAAATTATTTGCACTTATTCTTCAGATTTGGATAATCATATTTTTAAAACTGATAAAGATAGATAATAGATATAATAAATTAAGTATTTTTTAAATGCATTTTAAAATTTTTTATAATGGTGATAGAGTAAACAAGTTGTTTTTTTTTAAATCATACTTTTTGCCGTCTTGTCCACCCTTGACGACAATTTTCTGAATTTTTGCGGCAACCGAAATCATTTTTAAAGGGTGTTCTACCGGGAATTGCTGCGATCGATTTCTTAAAAAGTAGGCTTTAAAAATTTGGTAGCAATATATAGTCAGTTCTGGATAGTAGTAAGAAGTTCTTTCTATACGAGAAACCTAACCCCAACTCAAATTAAAGGATTTTGTTTAGAAAAAGTTTATGGTTATGTAATGAGTTGCAAACGTCATTTTTGACATAAAATTTAATAAAGTCAAAAACGGCTGGACTTAAGTATAGAACACAAATTATGTTTAGAATTTTACGCCGAATCTAAAAATTAATAATTCGTATAGGGTATATAATCGCTATAGGGTGCTCCATTTAAAATATTTAAGTTGACATTAACTTCCGGTATAACCAGAAGTGGTAGAGCTGTCAAATTATTTTAGTTGTATGTCCCCCACTGATTTAATAATATTTCCAAATTTTCAAAATTTTTCAAAGCGTACTTTTCAAGAAATCGATCGCCGCATTTCCCGGTGAGACACCCTGTATTTGTTTTATTTGGACTTTATAACAATAGACAGAATTTTGGTAAAAGTTAGGTATAGCTCTGTTAATATTACCTATTTTTTGTATAATAGATTTAGATAGTAAAAGTGATTGTTTTCCTCCGCTTTATGACCTTATTGATTTTTCTGTTTTTTGTCCACAATTCCTAATTTACTGTAGATTAAAACTGGGTAATATTATTTAGGAAGCACTTTATAATAATTAAGCTTTTGCCTTACTATGCTTGATTCAAACCTAATGATCCACCATTGATTTACCTCTGTGTGATTGATGATTTATTACTTTGCAATTCAAACAGAAAGATAATACAGGGTGGTGTTTCTAAACAAATACGAAACATTTTAGGTGATTCTCTTGTCAAAATTAAGGGTAGTTTGCTTTTAAACTTGGGGTCAAAAATCAATCATTAGTGACGTATCAAAAAAAAATAAGAAAAAAAAGTAATCCTTAAAATAAAAGAGGATTTAGTCGAGGCAATGAATCAATAAAAAGGGCAAAAGTTTGGAATTTTCTAGGACAAGACGGATCGGAATGCGGTTTTTGCATTCGCTTCCAAAAACTATTTGTAAAATTTGTACCTAATTAGTATGTACCTTACACAAACCGGAAGTTGCTGTGCTGCAGCCAAAAATGTCTTCAAAAAATGCTTTCTTTTAATGTCCTTGTGCGTACTGAATCCGAATTTCATGTCGAAAACGACCTCCCGAACACCTGGTGCGCCAAAACGTTATCTCCGTGGCTTTTTCTGGCAGAATCAAAAAGACGAATCCAAAATCGTTACGGGGTTTTTCGGGCACGAAATTAAAATTTTACGTCAAAAACGATCATTCGAGCACGTGGTGCACCGCAACCTGACTCTTAACGTCGTCTCCGTGGGTTATACAGACACCATCGCAAGTAACTTACTAAAATTGTCTCATACATTAATTTATGTGTAACTCTTTTCTTTAGGGTCCTCGAAAATGGTGATCCAGTCCTGTAAGAATAACGAGAATAATCACTGGCTAGATCTTTGTACTTGGCAGGAGGCCTTTCACTTTTCTGAGAATGCACTAAAAGCTTTATTTAAGCATAAACAGAGACTTTTCGTGCTTCAAAAACCCCCTATAACGATTTGCGCTTTGTCTTTTTCGATTCTGTCAGAAAAAGCCACGAGGATAACATTCAGGGATAGTTTCATCAGGTGTTCGGGAGGTCGTTTTCGACATGAAATTCGGATTTAGTAACCACACAAAACGCCTCCATAATGATACTCGGCTTTTTATTGGCACTCTTGTAGGAAACATTTTCGAAAATGACGTCCGCTTTCAGGTTCGGGCGCACCAGGTGTCCGTGGGGTGTCTGCCGATGCCATATTTGGAGTTTATCTCCTCTTGCATAAATTTTAGGAGAGTCCCACAAAGTTGACGTTTCGTCGGCGTTCCTGAGCTCTAGGTGTTTGAGGCTTTAATTTGAACGTTATAATCGTACCCGACTTGGGCCAGTCATGAGGCTTATGTACAAAGTTAATTAAATAAATAAAAATTAGGTACAAAACAAAGCAAAAAATTTAATTCCGATCCATCCTGTCCTAATAAATTCTGATTTTTTTGGTCATTGCCTCGACTAATTGTGTCCGTCGATAAATTGTTTTTTGTATTAAAATAAAGGACACCGCACAAACCTTATGAAGTTTTGCCCTCGGTTAAATTCGCTGAAACTTGGCATAGAGGTAGCTATCAGCATTCTGATCAAAAGTCCCAATAGGTGCAACACCCTAAAATCATACCCAGACCCGCCATACCCCCGAAATCTTAAAATACACCTTGAAATAAGTTACGAGGTTTACGGAATTTAAATTATGCACAGAGGTATTTCTTCGCATTATGATCAAAAGATTCAGTGGGCGCAACCCTTCAAAATCAAATCCCCGAACCACCCGCGACCCAGAAATTCTCAAAATACGCTGTAAACGAAGTTACCATGTTTAATGGATATATTCATCTGAATTTGTTCACAAAAGTACATATTTCTTAGCATAATAATCAAAAGATTCAATGGGCGCAACCCCTCTAAAATTTACCCTCGACCCCCAAGCCCCCGAAATCTAAAAATAATATGTCTATTGTGTATGTTAATGTGTTTAAGGGATATATTTATCTGCTTTTTACACAAAGGTAGCTCTCAGCCTGCCGATCTGTCCCAATTGGCGCAACCCCCAAAATCAACGAAAACCCCAGGCCTCCATGCCCCCAAGTCCCAAAGGTTGTTGAAACAAGATGGTATGTAATATCTGTCAGTAGAAAACGGAAGGTTGCTCTGACATTTTGTAAGTGTAAAACACTTTAGTGAAATAGTCATATACTATATCCCAAGACCAATATATTTAACCGATTAAACTATTCAACATATTTTAAGCAAGATTTTACGTGAAAAATAGTTAAATATACTATAATTTAATAAAAACACGAGACCCCGAAGCGGTCAAGGGTTTTTAAAAATTATTGTCAATCAAACTATTTGCAAAGTCAATCTTCTAAAAAGTAAGTGATTTGAATTAGCGGGTCAAGCGTATAATCTACATTTTTTCAGAAAAAATTATAATAAAGCCAACAACAAAAAATTTTAAGGATTTTACTATTAATATATGAGGCGCCATTTTATAGACAATGAAAAACCCAAAAATTAGGGTACTCTTTATTAAAGTCGATAAACCTCACCATTTAGGCACCAATAGACATCAAAGTTTTCATCAATTTTAATCAAATTACCTACATACATACAGGGTGAAGTCCGATGAGGGCTTAGCGTGTAAGGCGTTAAGTCGTTGAGCGCACAACGGACGTGAAGTGGGTTCGAATCCTGCTGAGGCCAAATACTTATTTATAAGTTGGTCGAAAATTTAGTGGTTAGCTCTCAACACCAGACGGACAAAGTGTAAAATGTATCGACACTAAAGGCCACCAAAGGACCTGGGCGCCGGAACACACTTTGCCGTGTCCTGCGCAACCGTAGACATGCGGACCCTACTTAGTTGGTAGGTTCAGTAGTGCCCCCTGGGTGGGGACGAGGTCCTAAGTTGTCGCTAATAGGACCGTGGTTTGGAACCCACGTTAAGCTGTAGGTCCCGTCTGGCTGACACAATAAGCCGAGCGGCTTCAGTGCATGGGTTATCCCGGTCCTATTCCAATCTAATCTAATCTAATCTACATACAGGGTGTCCAGTAACTCAACCGACAAAC
Source organism: Listronotus bonariensis (assembly GCA_014170235.1). Classification (NCBI taxonomy): domain Eukaryota; kingdom Metazoa; phylum Arthropoda; class Insecta; order Coleoptera; family Curculionidae; genus Listronotus; species Listronotus bonariensis. Next base: position 9,547 of record JACEGR010007261.1, on the reverse strand, counting down.
TTAACCAAACGATTCTAAAACAAAAAACTTCATATAAACATATGTAGTTCAAAAACTAAGACCTTTAGGACATATGTTTATATGAAGTTTTTTTCTTATTTTTTTTGTAGTGAATCGCCCCGTAAAGTTTGTTGGTTAAGTTACTGTTCACCCTGTATGTATGTAGGTAATTTGATTGAAATTGATGAAAACTTTGATGTCTATTGGTGCCTAAACGGTGAGGTTTATCGACTTTAATAAAGAGAACCTTATTTCTATAAGCTTTTGTTTGTCTATAAAATGGCGCCTCCAGCTTTGCGATATCTGTCAAAATAAAAAGTTCTGATGTAAATAAATTTTAGTTTTAGGTAAAGTGCCCTCTGGCGATATTTAAAAAATACTTTTGTCTTAAAATTTTAGAATATGCAAAGCTCGATTGGTTTGCCAAATATCAACTGGATTGGTTAAAAAATAAATGCAATATGACGAAAAAACCAAAATAAAAATTGAACTTTGACGGCTTGTAACACGAAAACGAATGACATTTAAAAAAACATTATATGAAGCTCTACCCTTATTATGCCAAGTAGAGTCACCCCTTTTAGTTTTGTGATCGATTTTTGAATCACACTGTATAATTTTAAAATGCATTAGTTATCAAACACATTACTTTACGTGAAATAATTAACAAGTATATAATTTAAAATAACACATCAAGTGGTTTAATTATTATTCAATGATGACCTCTCCAATCAAGCAAATAAATGGATTGGTTTTGAATAAACATGGAAATGAGACCAATCTTACTCCATATAGAGGCTTTAATTCAGAACAATCAAATTAATAACTTTATAATTGGATTTCGATTTCTCTAGTTATCTAATTTTGCAAACTGACGTAATGTGGGGTAGACATTTGTGTCTGGTTTATTAACTTACTTTAAAAAGCAAGTTTATGTTCAGTGCCTATATTTTTATGTATTTACACGGATTATTCCGTCAAAATTTTAAAAATTCTGTATTTAATCGAAAGAGCGCAAGTGAATTTTACGAGTACGTACATGTATTTCTTTACCGACTTAATTAATTATTCTGTCAGTTAGGTCTTATTAGTGTTAGGATTTGCAATAGCTTAAGTACTTTGATTATAGAAAAAAAATGTTTTTTAAAGTGCTTTTCTTTCTTCAAACCAAAGCTGAAAAATATAGGAGCTTCAAAAGTTAAGTTAAAAATACAAAAACCTCAGTGGTGTACTTTTTATTCTTGATAATATTAGCTGTGGTACCTACTAAGAAGTCATTGAACCCAATAATTTGTATCTAGTTGTGGCTTGCAGATCAGGGAAATAGGATATGTCAGTGCGAGGCTTGTACGACTGCATCAACTAAAATGCAGATACTAGCAGTATTTTTAGTGGTCGAAAATACAACATTAATTGTGGTATAGGTATAAAAAACGCATTGTGGAAAACATATTACTGTTCTAGGTTAACTTTATTTCAAATACTTGGATCAATTACACCAAAAATCGACAGTTTTTTCTAAATAAAAATGTTTTTTTCAAGAGGAAACATTTGACTTATTGGATTTGATAGCCGTTGGATCAGATGGAACGGCTGTGGATCCATGAGAAAAGGGTAAGAATATTTATTTGCTTGAAAAAGTTTTTACAACATTGGGACTTTCAAAGTTACGTAGTTTTTCATATATTATTATGTTTTAGTCTTCAGGGATCCTACCGCACTGGAAGTTTATTAAAATAAAAATTAAACAAATCTCAATATTTAAGGATGATTTAGGTAATTTTTAAGTGAACAAATAATTTTACAATTTTCCCTCGCATCCGCAATCCCAATATTCAATTACTGGTTTTCTCATTCCTGTATTCGAATACTTTAAATCTTAGTATTCAAATACTTGTATACATATTCCGGTATTCCAATACTTAAAACTTGTATTTGAATACTTTCATTTAAAAACGGAATTTAGAGTACTGACCAAATAGCGGATATCAAACACACAGATGTATCTGATTACTATTCGAATACCAGCCCAATGTATTCTGTATTCGAATACTACCCAACTCTGGCATTGAAAACACACGTATTGCGCTATAAAACGTGTTTACTTAACCTTAAGATACACACAATTTCTATAAATTTCACGTAATTTTAAATTAATACCCTAACGATGGTTATGTATCATCCAGCCTTAATAGTCAGCTCATACTTCACAGGAATTACAATTTAGCCGAGCAGCTGCTGAAAGAAGCTTTGGAATATTAATGTATTTTAGTTAATTTTGTGTTACGTCTTTCTGTATCCAAATAAATACTTTTGCTTTTTGGTAAAATGTGTATGGTTAATGGACTAAACAACTTTTATTTTGAATTTATTAATAGGTTTTCTGTTTAATAAAAAATAAATACAATATTTTAAGAAAGAAAGAAAAATGCCTAAGTAAAGTTGAAGCCCTTCTTTATGCCCTTTAAAATCGCTGAAGTTGTATTTTTGTCATAAAATAAATTAAATTTACCCCAGTCATTAGTTTGTCATGTCATTAAATTTACCCGTGTCATAAAAATTGTTATAAAATAAATTAATTTACACTTTTACTTTAACCGCTACTTTTTCTCAAAGCTTCAGTGATTTATCACTATTATGGTAGCTTTTGCTTTTCTGATACCACACTTAAGGCCAGATTATCCATTAGACAGAGTAGGAAACTGCCTAGGGTCTCTGCATGAAATAGAGGCCCTACTCAATGAAATAGGGTCCACGCAAATGAAATAAAAAGTAAAACATTTTCTTTTCTCTTTATTTTGGTAACAAAAGAGATTATTTTTTTGGCTTCAATTTTATTAAAAAGGGCCCCTCCAGCTTCATTGCCTCATAGCGATAAGTGGCAATTTTCGCTAACGTGTATTCACCTGCATTTATTTAAACAGGTTTGTTCGTTCGAGCAAATTTGAGAAATTTTGTGTCAAGTAAAGTTCGCGCGAATTCGCTTGCAGTGTAACAGCAGCCTTAGGCAAAAATTGTTATTAGTCGCTATTTCATTTTTCCCATAGTTGACCGAACTAGTAAACCGCTCCATGAAAGGGCACCTTTCTGTTTTATATGTTACGGAGTTTCGTAAGTAAGAGCAAAAGTGAATGATCAGTGCCTGCATTTATCTACTAATTTTATAGAAAAAATATTGAAGACTATTAAAAGCGTTAGGCTACCGTAAATTATGTAAATTGTTTATTGCCACGTTCGTGTATTTTAAAATACTGGGCCTGTAGAATAGTAGTTAAAATTATAATTTGGTAAGTTAGCACAACTATTCTATATATCAAATGTCTCACCAAGATTATAGGGTTTAACTATTAACGTCAGAGCGTGAAATAATTATGCCCTATGTCTAGAAGGATAATAGGCAGTAGACAGATAATATATTACAAACGCTATAGGGGCACTTTTATAAGTACAATTTGGGTCTCAGAATAATTCGAGAATCTTAGCTTTGCTACAGAGCACCGAATATTTTAAATTGGTTTTTTGTTAATTAGGCCTTATTACCCGACGGCTTTATTAGCCGCACCTACCTTAATAAAAAAAAATTGTAAAGAAAAGAAAAAGAAGATATTTGGAATTACCATAACTTTTAAATATGCAGACTTGTATTTTTTCAAAAAAAAAATCTATTCATTTTTGTTTACGTTAACAGTGAAAATTGAAGTTTGTACTTTAGTGTTTTTTAAGTTTTTTTTTAATTAAATAAACCAATTTGTATATTTAAAGCTGTTCTTATTCCTAAACATCCTTTCTTTATAAAAAGTTTCGATATTATAAAAATATAAAGGCACTTTTCTCTTAAGAAAATTTTATATTGCTGGACATACCTCGAATACTGCTGCAAAAAAAAATCTATGCAAAACTTTTTATAAGGAATAACTTTTTTCGTAAAGTTTATAATAAAAAAGCTCTCCGTATGGTGCGAACTTAAGTAGACATGCTGTATATCTAATTTGTGTGTAGTGCAATCTTATAATTTTAAATATTATGCTTTTTAAAGGTTATATTTAAAATACTTTTAAAACACAGTTTTTGTAAATATTTTTTAAAATATCTTACTTTCTATTAGGTATGTCGATTGATAAGAATTTTCTTGAATAATATATGTACTAAAACAAATTAATATTAGTAACGCCTCATCTGCAATGGATTTTCTATCAAAATTATCCCTAGGATAACAAAAATATATTATAAGCTTATCAAGTAAAGTCCTATAATCACATATCCTTTTCCCATAAGACAATAGCTGGGATTAGTACGATCCTTTGTAGGTCCAAGGATTTCTCTAATACTATACAGTTTATATAAAATAAAATGTATAACTCAGCTGAATATGGTTATCTTTATAAAGTACGGATTTAAGCAGTAAACGGGGGTAATTTTGGTATTTATTTATTGGTATTAGCAAAGCATAATATAACTACGGCAATAGAATTACGGACACGTGTAAAGAAATCAGCGCCGAAAAAGAAAGCCCTTTCATATCCCCGCTTCTACAGGGTGCTTCATTGGTGCGTCGGGCTTCTATAGAGCCTAAACTATGCAGTGAAAAGAGATTGTATAGCAGTGTAGTGGTAGAAATAGACTAACTTTATAGTTTCTCCTAACTAAATTTAAAGAGAGTGTTTCGTTCTTAGCTCAGTGGACATTTTGTTTTACATTAAAAAATATTATAATAATAAAAAAACTTACCAATCGGTTTCGGTTATGTAATTCCAAAGTCCTGGTTTTTGACACTAGGTTTAAGGAAAAGGAAAAAAGAGGAATTTACGATGTCGAAATTATTGTTACACAGAAGATATAAACGTTCGTGTAAACCGTAAAACCCCCTAACATTTATCCTTTTTGAAATTGCGCTCCTTTTTCTATAACTTGAGGCACCATGTATAATAAACAAAAGTATCCCAAATAATATAAGGACCAAAAAAAGTCATTGCTTTTCAGATCGCGCCCCTTCACATAATTTGTCGCCCCTTTGTATAATAACAAATAAAATTAGGTCCAAAAAAAATGTTCTTTCTTTCTTACTATCGCCACTTCTTATACATTCCATGCTTCATCTTGCCGCCCCTTGAAGGTGTCACCTGGGGCAGACAGATAGAAATCTTTGTTCTCTACAAATAAATTTAATACTTTTTACTTTTTTTAAATACAGTAACCTTTTTTGCCAACTTGGAGAATTTTTTCCCACATCAATGTTGATATATATGTATATATATATATATATATATATATATATATATATATATATATATATATATATATATTAATTATATTAAGTAAACAAAAATTTAAAAAAAACTTAAAAACTAATAAGTCTAATATTGTTCTCTAAATATGCAAAAATTGTGTGTGTGTTCTATTTAAAAAAAATCGATCAAATTCTTTTAGGGAAAATTGGAGTAACCTGTATATAAGCAAAATATTTTCGTAATATTAAGTTTTATTTTTATTTCAAATAATACTTTAAAGAAAATCTCTAACTGTCATAGTTTAGGCGCTATAGAAGCTGGAAGTACTTATGACGGACCCTGTATATACTTGGAAGCTGTAAATACTACGCGCGGCGATAAATCGTTCGTAGATCCAGCCATTTAAACTGGCCTTCTATTGCGGTAACTATTATATTCTTTGGTATTAGGTTTAGGTGATACAGATCCTTATATATCAAATAACCGACGTTTCTGGAACTTTCAGTTAAACCGGAAGTGCGTATTAACTTGTTCGTTTTAAATGGAAAAACCTATACTGGTTTATGGTTTATTATGGTTTAGATTGCTATATGATACTCTTAATTATTTTTAAGATATTTAAAAAAAAAGAAATTGAAGATGGATTTTAGAAGTGCATTTTACCCCTTAAAAGTGTTTAGTGGCCGATAAAAAAACGTGCCTCTTCTTTTTTGAGGTACAAGGTTTTCATTTACATTGTGACATCCACTATTAACTATAAACAAGAAGGATAGAAAAATACGTCCTATATAAAAGTTTTATATTTTTGTATCCATTGTCTTTTGAGCATAAAAAAAAACAAATTAACATTAAAAACTGTAAAAAATTGAAGTGGTAACCTTTTCTTAAATGGAACACCCTATATATTTTATCACCATTAAAAGATATTTTAAAAGCTTTACACTTTTAATATATCTATTTTTATTAATTTTTAAAAATATGACCACGTTATGTGAAAAATAGTAGATTTAATTTCGTTATGCCTACCTGCGGTACTAAGGTGAGACTGTAGATGTAATGGAAATTATATCCAGAATTAATTGGCCATGTTTTTAAAACCATTAAAGATAAATATAATTAATGTGGCATTTTTGTAAAGCTTTTAAAAAAATCTTTTTAATAGTTACATAATATACTATACAGAGTGTCTCATTAATAAAAACTTATTACTCTTCATTTTTCTTCAGTTTTTTGTTTATTTTTGATGAAAAAGAATGAAACTTTTATACAGAATGTTCTTTTTTTTTAGTATAAAGCAAAATATAACGTTATAAATGTCCCTGTACTACAATATACCCATTGCAGTTTCATCAAAAGCGGCCGGGAACACCTCGGATAGTTTCCGTGTGAGAGAAATAAATTGTTGGATAGTAATTTCTTTGTAACCCTGTATATTATTACATTTTTAGTTTTTTTGTTTAAGATGATAAGCAAATTTTGTGAATCATACCTTATAAGGTATCGGGCTTAAGGTTTTAAACATAATTAAATTTAATAAGATAAGAATAAAAATATAATTGAGAGAACTACTAAAAATTGAAAAAAAACATTATTGTATTTATTTTTATTGTATTAGCCATTAAAAATAGAAGTACATTTTTGTAAAGTTGTTTATTCCCAAAACCACCCCTAAATATTAATATTATTATTATTTAATTGGAAGTTAAACGTAATTCCCAATTTAATTATTATTAATATTTTAAATTTATGTGTACGGCAAATTTTTAAAAGTTTATACAAAATAAAAAACTTTTTAATTTTTAACTATCACCGAAAAAAGTGACTTTAGACAAGCGATTAAAAAGCAAAAATTCGGCTTTACACAGTATACCACTTTTTAAGTGTAAAGTACCTTTTTTATTTTTGAATAAAATGTCAATTTATTAGGTTTGTTTTTTAAAGTATTAGCACCTAAAATGTAGACAATGTAATTTACTTTATTTATTTACAAGGGTATAAAATGAAATATTTTAATCTAGGTAAAGCAGTACAAGCACCTTATTAAATAAAATAGGTGTACCAAATTTTATCCAAATATCGATAAAATTGTTTTTAGGATATTTTAAACATACCGATTCAATTTATAAATTTTAATGCCCTGTATCTCAGAAATGAAGCAAGTCCGGACCTATATACATAAAAGCTTTTTTCGTAAAAAGACATAAGCAATCACCCTCTTAAAATTCGTACCGTAGTTAGGAAACATCCTGTATAGTAGGAATTATTTGTGGGCACATTGTACCTTCCTTTGTGCTTTTAAAATTGGCAGGAACAAAAACACATTTTTATAAAGAAATAAATTAGTCGAATTATACGAATTCGACGATAAATTACTATTGAGTTTCTCTTTTGTCGATTTCCACTCCATGCCGTCATGACAGGAAAACAATTTTTCAACAGAAACTTTTTTTGTTAGCTTTTGATTTAACACATTATCAATAAATGTCGTTTTCATTTATTTCCTTGTGACTATCAAGAAAATAAAAAGCACAATATAAAAACACGTCAATTTTTCAATTTATTAGGTATTTCACTGATTACCGAGACGTCTAAACGCTATTTTGTATTGTGGGTTGCCTATTTTCATGTCCCTAGAATACAAGCGATTTCGGTTTGGTACCCCAAGTCGGTTGGTTAAATACCTAAAGTAAACATCAGTAGTAGAAGTCAAGCGGTCATCAGTTCTGTCTAACTTTCAAATTATTCCCCTTTTGGTTGCTCACACAGTATTTAAACGACGAGTTTAGAAAAGAAACTGTTGATTATTTTCTTTATTTGTATGACGCCTTTGGCTTCTTTATAACTGGTTTTTACTTTACTAACTAATTTCGGATAACAAAATAGTGACGTCACACCAAATTTGGTACCCTCCTTGATTTGTGACATTCTATACCGTGTCTTAAAGGTCGGTATATGGCTTTGGTATGTTCTTTTTTCTATGCAGATTTGTTATATTTAGTAGGCTAATTAACATTTTTCAGCAACTTCGTAAAAGTTGTACACTGCACAAATTTACATTACGTTTTTTTAAAAAGTCTGGTTACTTGACCTTCCAGCACTATTTATTTGTGTATTTTTATTTTTATTAAAAAACAAAATTATTTTGGTTGCAAATTAAAACAAAAAGTATTTCTCGAGTATCGGCTATACCACGTTAACATACCGTCCGTCGCGATGGGTTCATACTTAGATGGGTGACCTTATGCTGTTGCTTTTGTTTTTTTTTTGTTTAGGTGGCGTCTATTATTCACGTAAGGCTTAATCCGAGAAGGGAGGCTTGGAAAAAAATCACTAAACATCACCAGGGTGAAGGGAGGGTGTAGTGAAAATATTAGTTTTTTTTCGTTAAATGTGCAATTTTGACCGAAAATCCAGAAGTTTGGAAATTTAATGTCTATCTGAATATTGTTTAATAACGGTTCTTTATTCTCTAGAATAAAATTAAATAAGACTTACTTTAAGTAAAAGATAATATTCTTAAAAGAGATATTAATAATACTACATTTTGTATTAAAAAATACCCGTGATAGGGGATGGGGAAAAAGGGTAGTTTAAAAACTCACCAAGTGTCACTAAGGGGAAAGAGGTGTTAAAAATTTATTAAAAAATATCACGTAATTAATAGACGATATAGAAATTATTAAAATAATTATAAAAACGCTATGCTAAAATTTTAAGCAAGCACGTGTATCAATTTAGATACACATTTTTTCTTAATAATTCTTTAATTACTGAGATACTCAGTTTCAGCCAATAAAATTTTCTCTATAGGATGGTAAATAAACTAATATTTAACTGACTGCCCTCCTGCTACCAGAGACTAAAATCATCAAAATTCGAAAAATTTACCTTACATGGCAAGTTGCATGTTCTATGTTTGATGTATCATTGGTGGAAGGAGCCAGTTTTAAGATTGTGGAGTCTCATTAAAGAGACCGGCTTGGATAGTGTGCTCTAACATATGGATGGAGGATACACAATAAACCTGAGCTGGTTGCAGTGTTAGAGGATTACAATCCATCTCCAAGCTAATCTAATCTAATCTAATCCAATCATTGGTGGAAGACCTTCTGACTTAACATAAATAATAGGTTATTAAGCAAAAATTACATTTTTGACCAAAAGTCGTAAATGACTGACACAATTTAATATTTTATGAATGTATTTTTGGTTTTTGACCATGGATAACTTTTTTCGAAAAATTAATAATAAAAAGTTTTCCATATGACGTCAACCTACGTAGACAAATTATATATTTTGTGATTTATGGTAATTTTACC
>JACEGR010007260.1:0-51350 GCA_014170235.1 Listronotus bonariensis | reverse complement strand
AAATCATTTAATCAAATGCTCAAATATTCCTCCATTAACTGCCAGACAATAACCCAAACGATTATAAAACTCATTTCTTACGTTGGCTAGTTGGTACATCGATATTCTGGCACATTCAGCGGAAATAGCATTCCTTAGCTGGACTAAATTTTCATATTTTTTATTGGTAGCTTAGTTTTTAAATGACCCCATAGAAAAAATCGTTTGGCGAAAGATCACGTCGATTTTGTTCACATTTGCAATTATTGATTACTGTGCCTGTAGTTTCAAATTTTGTATCGTCCGTTCTATTGTCGATTTACTTAGTATTGGCCTATTGGGAAAATAGGCTGCAAACATGTCCGCTACTCTTCGATAACTATTTCCCTGGTAAGACCATTTTATAATAGTGATTTTTTCTTGATTTAAGTAGTTCATTATTTAAGAATGATGTGACATTGATCTGACAACTTGAGAGTAAGAGATTAAATAATTTTTCCAGTATTTTATTATAAACTTCTAATAATACAAGGCGGGTAACAAGATAGGAGATTCGTAACTTATTTTAGCATTTATCTCTTAGCTCGCGGACTGAGAAGAGCTGAAATTTGTACACTGGGTACAACTTTTCGTGCTCTTTAAAAAATCCTCATTATATTTTCTTCTAAAATAATTAGGGGAGCCAATATTGGACCACTTCAAAATTTATATGGGATTCCCTATGTTCCGCTCGACGGAGCAACACCCGGTATAAACTTCTGTCATAGGCCAAAGAAAAAATTACAGCTTTAAAGTGACTTTAATTTTTTGATCATATATTTTATAACTAACTTCGGTCCTGGATGAAACACTGAAGTTAAGGAAGCCAAGTTAGTTTGTCGGGATGCAATCCGAACTTTGACTAAATTATTAGGTTTGGGCAATTCCGGGTTGACCGGAGTTAATGGACACAGATACCTTGGTTAACCGGGGGATATCAAACAGTTCCAGTTTAAAATCATAATTGGATTTTAGAGTTTAGTTTCGACTAATCCAAGTTAGTTACAGGAGATCGGGGTTTCAAAGATTTTAATATTTTATGTGTTTATCCTTTCAAATATCGAGTCAGTGCTTTTGAAATCTGGAGACCTTCTATACGCATTAACGTTTTGTTTGTTTGATGATCAATAAACAATAATTTTTAATGTGTTTATTATACTAAATTATTTAAAATATACCACGTTTTATTCAGTAAGGATCTCCAGTCATTTTTAGATAATTTTTTTTTAATAAGCTTTTATTTAAATGCATTGAAAATAATAAAATAAACTATTTTCTTTAAGACTCCTACAATCAAAATATAACCTTACACAATTTATATGAATAAAAGCTTGTCGCAAGATTTAAGTACTTGTATGTACTTAAAAATTTAAAATTCCTTTAATCCTTAGATCAGGATATTTAATTTATTTGTTTATCTACACAGGTAAATCTCGCAACTAGCTTTTATATAATATAAATGTTGTAATTAGGTTATATTTTGATTGTAAGAATTTTAAAGAAAGAGTTTATTTTATTATTTTTAGTGCATTTTATGACGTTACATCGCTAATAAAATACATTTTAAAAACTGGATTTCCTAAACCGCTAGCAACAGCGCAGAAATGATTTGTGTCTAAGATCAAATTCTTTTAATTAAAAGTTTTAATTCAAAAGAAGATTTTTATGTATTAATAAATAAATAAATAGTCCTGTTTAATTATTAAGTAAAAAATATATCCAAATATTTAAGATTTATTATCACCAATATTTTAGAGTAAGAGACCGTGAGCAGCAGACCTTCGTTATTATATAAAAACTTATAGTTACCCAACGCATGTTCCCAACATAGGTAGAACCGATGTAAAACTATGAAGTTTGACTAATACTTGGCTTTGGCAAGTCTCAGATATCTACCAAAGGTTAAATAATTTAAGCTTAACTTTAGTTACTTTGTAAAAGCTAAATTTTATAAGTATATTTATTGGTACCTATTAAAAGGTATTTCCTCAGTGGCCAAATAGTTTTGACCGTTGGAACCCCTTGTCAGACAAATATTTTGGGGCGACCCAATGGTCCAGGAAAGTCCAATATTTCTGTTATTTAACAAGACATGACAAAAAAACTCTTATAAGACTTGTGGGGTTTTCAAATAGGCATGTATTGAAAATATTTTAATGTATACAGAGTATTCCAAAGAACTATATAAAAAAAAACTAACTTTACAGCCAAAACTTTGTTTGGACAGTCTCTATACATTAATTTTTTTTTAACACATGCCTTTTCGGAAACCCTACAACTTTTATATAGGACTTTTGTCATATCTTGTTAAATAACAGAAATATTGCACTTCTTCGGACTATCGGAATACGCCAAAATGATTGCCTGCCAAGGGGGTTGGAAATGTCAAAACTGTCTGGTGACTTAGGAAATACCTTCTAATAAGTACCCAGGTAACACACATATATAAAAGTCAGCTTTTACAAAAATGCGAAAGTTAAGTTTTCATTTCTTAACCTTTGGTATCTGGTACCTGCCAAAGCCACTATGAGTCAAACTTCATAGTCTTCTATCGCTTTCATCTGTGTTGGGAGCATGCGCTGAAAAGTGTTTAGCTTTTACAAAATAACGAAAGTCAACCGCTCATAGGCTCTTGGACTATTTTATATATTTTTATACAAGAAAGGTTGCTATACCATTTATTTGTGTTTTGGGAACTTTTTTTTGTAATTTTTCTAAATATATAACATTATTTTTAAATATAGAACTAATAACAATAAACTTTTGTAGCAACCAAAAAATGCAATGTTGCAATACAGTCAAGCAGCTAATAGAAACGGGTAAAACCAAAATGGCTTAAAGTGTTTACAGTAATTATGCAATATTTGGTTTGTGTCTTGGCTAAAATCATGTATGTTTAGAAACAAGTCATTAAATTTAAAAAAAATATTAGGCATCGTTATCTAACAACCTAAATAAAATAAAAACTGGTTAACAGTCAGTGTTCTGAGTAATTTTATATAAAGTCGCGAAACGTAAGTCCTTTGTTATTTAGACTTGAACTGCAGACACAACAAAACCGAATCTATACATTTTCCTTCATTGTAGAATTTTTAATGAAACCCAAGATGATAACCATAAAAACACAACACAAGTTAAAGCCTGACTTTTTCCATTTTTTTATTGCATTAATCAAATAAATCATAAAAAATATTTAAAAAATATAATACTAGCGGCAACAGCAGCAGACAAAATATTTCAAACAAATGTCAGTGCACAATAAGGGTTAAAAAAATACTTAGTATAACAAGTATACCAGTTATAAGGATACGGCTACAATACCAAGCGGCAGCGGCAAGCGAAGAACGAGAAATGTGAGAGCGCTGCCTTTGGTCTTTATGTTAACATAAAAGGATTTGTATTTTTAAAACAGGCGGCTCAATATACGTAACCAAAAAGCCCTGTCACTTGCCGCTTCAACTAAACAAATTATATTAAAGTCCGCGCGTTTAGTAAAGAGGCCACCGACGTCATCATTATCTACGCAAAATCTTCTGTAACTCTCTTTCAATCACGGTTTCGAGGGCTTCGTATCGTTACTTAGAAAGTAGGCATTTTAAAGATTTGATTTAAAAAAATAAATAACATTTTAAATACGGGATGAGGGAATAAGAGGAGATTTTGCGCGGAAAATGATGACGTCGGTGGCCTCTTTACTAAACGCGCGGACCCTACCAGAGCGTTCTTATGTAAACTGGTTTTAAAACGCCTATTACTACAAAATATCGTAATCAGTAGGTACACTCGTCACTTGCCGCTGGTATGAAAAGAAATGCGCCTTTTTGTGTAGAAAAATACATGTTTCGCAAGCTTGTTGTTTTTTGTTTTCCTGCATTTCATTTTTTCAAAAAAAAACTTACTCCTTGTTAGGTCTGGTTTTTTAGCTGTAACTGAAAATTAACAAATACAAAAGCAAAAAAAATAATTAGACCACAAAAAGACGCAAACATAGGAATAATTATATCTACTTCAAAAAAAAAAAAAATATGCTGATAGCATTAAATCGCTGGTACTTTTGATACCACTTTATATAAACTTTGAAGAAACCTATAATTATTGTATATTAAAATAGTTCTTTTCCTAGCGGTATTTTTATTTATCTGGGAGATAAATAAATAAACAATCTTAAGGACTGGTGAATGGAAACACGTAGTATCAATATTGCATATTTCAAAAATATTCGACAGATGTGTCCTTGAATAATTGATGATACAAGTGGAGTTTGATTTAGTCGACCCTCTGTTGCAAATGGACCACCGCCACCCTTAAAAATAAGGGTGCGTTCGCCGTTTAGGGCTGAATGGTTTTATGTACATTTTATTGCCAAAAAGCAAAAAGTAATTTTAATTGGCTTGGGTATTTCGTTTTCCATTGAATTTACACCCCAAGAAAGGAACACATCAAACAATATACAATATTTTTTGAAATAAAAAAAAACAAAAACAATCTTTTTTGTTAAATTTTCAAAATATACTAAAATGATTACTTTAAGATATTCATATATTTAGTTTTCGTAGTACTTAGAACTGTACATAGGGTTAAAGTTTAATATAAATGGCGTTATATCCTTAGCCCTTAAGCAGGCTCTGCGGGGATTAAATTGACCCCCAGTTTTGTAAATTTTGTAATAACTTTGAGATTACAATTCCAAAAAAACTCTAGGTACTTTCCTAAACCTCGTTAGGAGGCTCATAACAAAAACAAAAAAAAACAACATTTCTTGCGACTGGGTCAATTTGACCCCTACGCGCCTGCTAACGTTACAGTTTTGAGCAATATGTATATTGCGTTGTGGGAAGTTCAGGGAGTCGAAACAGATTTATAATTCGTCCCCGAAAAAAACAATAAGACCTTAATTTTCTGTGTAAAGTATAAACTACCAATGTGCAAACGCCATATGAAAACAATTTGTTAGCAGTTCATAGCTCCAAGACAACAAAATGGAACAGATTCAGTCTTATCTTCTACTTTATTTTGTATTATAATTATTTTCGGTATTATTTCTCAAGGAGAATTCCGCTTTTTTAGTTTTAACTTATGTTTTTCAGGCCAAAAAAGAAAATCCTGTAAGTAGTAAATAGAATGTAAAAATTATCCATTTTTTTTTTTATTTTAATAATAAGGATCTAAGTACGATACCCATTTTTTAGACTTATACCGGGTGACAACGAAAATACTATCTAGCATTTTATTTCCTTCAGTAAAAACGATTATTTTAATTTATGGATGTTGAATTGTATCACCAGATGCCAATTTTAAATATAGTAACACCTGTGTATTACTTCCGGTGTAACCGAAAGTCATATAAACTCTGACATTTTAAATGGAATACCCTGTATATTTTTAGAGCTTTAAATTCTACAAGTCATTCCTTTAATAAAATCTTTTATTTACCAATAACCTATCTTTTTTCGTTATAGAGAAAATGATGTTTGAAAATGTCTAAATGACTGCACAATATGCAGTCTTATAAAAAAACAAATGAAAATTACAAAAATTTAAAATTCCTAAATTATTTTTTTTTAAAGACTTTACCTTCTAAGGCCATTTAATTACTACTTCCTGTTTGACCAAAAGTACTATAAAATTTGAACATTTAAACATAAAAACCTAGTAATTTTATTGGATCACCCTGTATATTTTCTAGGATTTAAATTCTACAAGTCATTCCTAAAATAAAATGTGCCCACAACCTAATTTTTTTAGTTTTAGAGAAAATGGCGTTTAAAAATGTCCCAACGACCGCACAATAAACAATTTCATGGATATTGTGCTGTCGATGTCGTCTGGACCTTTTCAAACGCCGTTTTCTCCAAAACCAAAAAGATAGGTTATGGGTAGATAAAACTTTTTATATAAGGAATGACTTTTAGAATTTAAATCCTTAAAAATCTACAGGGTGTTTCATTTAAAATATCAAAGTTTATATCACTTCCGGTTAAACCAGAATATCCCAAAATTTGATTGGAATACGTTTTTACTAAAGGAAATAAAATGCTAGATAGTAATTTCGTTGTCACCCGGTACAATTAATTTTATTTATTTTATGTTAACCCAGGCAAAGCATGAAGTGTTCTCTTAAATATTAAATCAACTTTTAATAAAATTAATGACAGTGACTATAATATTTGTTTTTTTAGTTTTTGTTTATTAAAGACTTTGTGACTGTCATTTTATCGAACTTAAATTAAATAAAACGTTTTCCAATAACTTATAAAACACTATTTAACATATTATTTTCAAAGACTTGCCTATTGGTCAACCATGCAATTATTTAATTTGACTTAAAAAACCCTTTGTATAATAGTCTGCTTCTTATTTTGTTAATCTATGAGATCATTTATAAAATTATTATTTTTAAACACCCGACTGTAAATTAATAAATCACACCAAATATATTTATTCAAGCATATAAACACTGTAAATCAAACAATACCCAGTGTTTGACTTCTTTCATACGGATGAGTTACCTTCTATAAACAAAAAGAATGACGTTTGAAATTCGTCGTCAGATGGCTTAAAATTGGATCCGACCACGAAGAACAAAAATAAAAGGGTAAACTCGCCCATAAATCACCTGTCAAAATGACAGCTAAAGGCAAAGTGCACAAGGATTAATTGCGCTGGTTAGATGGGTGTCGTAAGGTGCGCGCGAGGTGCACATATGGCCTTAGTGCGTCACGCCTGGACGAACGCATTGTATATAGGGGTGGATTCGGGTCATTCTTTTTAATTCTCTCTTGTTTGCTTGGTGCTTCTGTATGTGGTTTTTGATGGGGTTGCGTAAGATTTACGTGCTTTGCTTAATTTTTGCTTTTTAAATGGTTATGTTCCTAATATGAATTTATAGTTCACCCCAGTAATCTAATCATACACCAATCTTAGTGTATTTTATTTTTTGTATGTGCCACATTGTTCAGCACATTAAGCAGCCGCTACAAACCTTTGTGTTTTTTTACCTAGGTAGAGTCAACAAAGTCTAAAAATTTTACGAATCAAGACGAAAAAAAAAGACTTGAAATCCTCAAGACAAGAAGTTATGCTCTATGTTGGTTAAGCGGATTCATTTCTTCAAAGGTATTTTATTGGGTACACAAACATGGGTCCGCATATTACCTTAATATTTTTAAAACCTTTCAACTGGTAAGTATCTGCAGCTGTTTTGAAAAAATATCAGATTTGACTTTTCTCTAAAAACGAGAATTGATAAAAATAGTGCCATGTGCAACCTTCTTTCTAGAGACAAAATTTAACGTTTTTTTTTTTTTTATAGAAAACTCATATTTTTGTATGTTTTACATAAAACTGACCTCGGTTTGCAACACTCAAATTTTAAGCTAAACTTTCTGATGAATACCGCAATTCCTTAACTTACGTCGTTTACTCGGTACAGCATGTGTTTTTTCTTGCGTATTATTTAATTTTTTATACCTTTTTGATTTTCTCAGACTTTTTAATTTTATAAAAATATTTTTTCGGCCACGTTTTTACAGATTACAGATATGCCTTTTATTTTTCATATGTCTTTAATTTTTTCTAAGCTGACGCATTAATTTCCAATTTATTTTTTTCTTTAATTTTAATTAGAACACCGTCTATTTTTTTTTTTTTGATTAAAAATTGACAAAATTTTACCTTTAAAAATTACTTTTGAATTTGTTTTAAACCGTTTTAGGGATATTTCATATTATTTATGTTGTTTTACATTAAACAATCTTACTTTAACTTGTGTATTTCATAGGCTGCAATGGCACAAAAACATTATATTATTAAATAAATACCGCAAATAAGGTTAAAGAATAATCTTATTTAAACAGTATATATATGGGACATTATGGGACAAGCATGGAATGTTACTTATTTCCCACAAGTATATCTTTTGCAGCACGAGCGGCAGGCGACGTGTCCTTGCCTAAAGAATTATATTAAGAAAACGAGGTTTTCGAAAATATATGTATACAAATTATCGTAAGCACATGTAAAACACCCTATGACAGCCGTGGGTAATGGATATGAATAATTACCGTGGGTAATGGTCGTGGGTAATGAGCAATATTACCTGTTTAAAATCACATATACATTCCTAAACAGTCGTGGAAAAATTTATTTATTGTCTTAATCCTAAGGACTTTTTATTTAGGTTTTAATAAGACGTTTATTTTTTATTTTAGGGAATTCAATTATTTATTTAAGCGAATACAGGTAAGTAAAAGATGGCTTTTTAAACAAGTGAAAGTTAAATTTAAGAATTTTAGCAGAAAGCTTGCAATTGTGGCCTTTTTTTTACCGGCATACGATAAAATAATAATTGTTATCTGTTAAATTAAAAATTAATGTGTTATTAAACCTGATAAAAATTCCTAAGGATAAAACCTGAACAAAAAAATAGTTTACTCTTAAAATAGGATAATTCTTTACCTACTCCTATTTGCGTTATAAAATTAATAAATGTAAATGGATTTTCAGCATTGCAGTCAATAAAATACAATAAATAAATTAAGATTTCTTAACGTACAACAGGATTTTTTCATGGCCTACTTCTTATTTAATAACAATAATAAATGACAGAATATGCAATATCTCAGAAACGGATTAAAAGAATTACAAAGTGTTAAAATTTTTGAAACCGTAATTTTTGAATCATATTAATACTGCCTTAGAAAAACAAGTATATCTGCAATCTGCATATAAAGTGGCAGTAAAAACTTTTCGCGGAATTATAAAATCAAAAAAGTTGCAAAGGAATCGAAATGCGGTTTTCAGCAGTAAGTTTGGCTTGCAATTTGAGCCTCGCAAATAGTGGTCGTGCAAAATATCGGCTGTTCACGGATGAGGTTAATAAGGGGAAAAATGGACCAAAAGTTGAATTTTTCGAAAAAAATCTTTATAGAAATTTTTGCTTGTAAAAAAAAGATTCACGAACAGATTTTAAATACAGGGTTTGCAAAACCTAAAAAAAAAACATTTTTTTTTAAAGTAAACCACTTTTATTTTTAATTTTTAAGGAAAATATCATTTAAAAATTTTATTTAAAAGAACATTTTAAAAGACCTTATTATTTTTACATGGGTATCAAAAAGATTCATGAAACTGATTTTAAAGTTATCAAAAATTATTTATTTTAAATTTTTATAATAAAATAACATAAAAAACTTTAATAATTTGCTTTTCAATTCCTACACAGCACAATTTTTCAGCTGTAAACCAATGTGATCAAGGCGATTTAGCCAATTTTTTGAGTTTAATAAAATTTTGTATTATTGTAGTTATGGATTGCAAACATTATTCCAAATAAATTTTTTCTACGACATTTTGCATAAAAATGAAAGGGTAGTTAAGTCTTGGAGAAAAATCATATTTTTAAGTTTTTGCGAAACCTGTACAAAATCAACATTTTCTTTTCGTGAATGCCATTTTGTTTACAAGCAAAGCTTTTTATGAAGAATTACTTTTGTTCGAAGAATACAATTTTTTGTCCATTTGTCCGCTTATTAACCCCATCTGTAGACAGTATATACAGAAATATAATTTTATTATAAAAACGTCAAATTTGGCCCACCCCGTACATTCAAACTTTTATCGGTACGCAAAAATTAAAATCACACAAATCCATATTTAAAATAAAAAAACATGTGACCAAAGAAACACTCAGTAACATATTTCAGGCGACTATCGACTATACCATACAAAGAAACCATTTCACACCCCCAAACAAACAAATGGCCTGCACCAACCCCCATTGTGCCCTGTATAATTTCCAAATTTACAAAATACTAGCAGCCCTGTTAGGTATTATCATTACAATTATTTCCTGCAATTTGTACTTCTGTAGGGGTGCAGTCGTATGTTTTATTGCATTTGTATAAGAATCATGCACGCTGTAATTGAATTGTCGATTGATACGGGGTGAGGGTGAAAAATAAATTCAATTTGTAAAGGATTAAGAAGTTGTGTATGTGGCATGGTTCCTTAAAGCAATGTGTTCTTTGGCAAATATCCTAAAATAAGAAGTGTGTTTTAGAGGTATTTGTGCAGTTTTGCATGAAGTTCGTTACTTCTTTTATTGTTCAACAATTAAAAAATTTATAATAATTACATGTCACAATATCAACTTGCACAGAAAAAAGTTATTTATCTGGTTACTCCACCCTGTCTTCCCCACAGAAAAATTCTATGTTTAAAAGCAAATATTTTATTTGTATTGTGTTTTTTTATCTTTGGACAAACCACGAAGGCTAAAAGCCTAAATACTAACGTACCGTGGGTGTCTTAAGCGAGGTAAGAGGGAGTTTGTTGACACGGGACTTAAACACTTGAAGTTCGGGGCCTGTCCAGTTGGACCGTATAGGGATGCATACGCGCGGAACCACGAGTTTCTCTGTTGGGAACCGTAAGTGGAGGAACTATACTGGACAGTTCTTCAGAGCAGAAGCCATGGAAGTACCTATAAAAAGCGATAAATCCCTCACAGCCCGACGATGTGCAAGAGAGGGAAGCCTTTCTGTAAGTGAAGGATCATTAATAAGACGAATAGCTCTTCTTTGAATAGAATCAAGAATGCTTAGGGTTGTGGGGGACGCCATGCCCCAGATATGAGAACAATATTCCAAGGGAGGTCGGATTTGGGACACATATAAAGTGTATAAATTAGAAGGGGAAAAATACTTTTGGCTCGAAAGAGAAATCCAAGCTTTTTGAAGCTGCCGTGGCTATAGATACAATGTGATCATGCCAGTTAAGGTTACTTTCAAATGTGACGCCCACAAGATTAAAGGTGTCTTTGCTCTGTAAAACTTGGCCGCTCATAAGTAGAGGATGAGTATTTGATGACTCTTTTCGCGACAAGGAACATGATTGTGTTTTGGATGCATTAAAATGGACGAGATCCAATATTAAATTAAGATCCTGCGAAAGGGATATCTGCATCGATGATCGTTTGTTTTCCAAGTCAGGTTTAGTAGTGGGTTTAGGAACCTGAAAACTGGAGTGAAGGGTACTATCGTCGGCGAAACTATGAATGGAATTAGTTGTGGACGAGAGAAGGTCGTTGATGTGAAGAAGAAACAATGTTGGTGCCAGAACTGAGCCCTGAGGGACTCCAGCATTTACTTGGTGAAAGCTTGAAGAATGGCCGTCCACAATAACTGATATACGACGATCAGATAGATAACTAGAGAGCCAAGTACAGAGTTTAGTTGAAAGACCATAGGAGGGAAGTTTATTTAGAAGTGCGGCATGCCAGACCTGGTCAAAAGCTTTGGATATATCAAGAGCAACGATCTGGGACTCACCTAGAAACTCAAGAGACTTATTCCAGCAGTGTGATACGAAGGAAAGAAGATCTGCTGTAGATCTTTTGTGGCGAAATCCATACTGCCTGTCATGCAAAATTTTGTGTTTTTCTAAGTACTTAAGAATTGGTGAATTAATTAGTTTTTCCATTACTTTACAAAGAACTGAGAGAATTGAAATGGGTCTAATGGGTGTTCTTGAATCAAATCAAATGTTATTATTAATTCACACATTTTTCTCAAATATCTGCCTATTTCTAATAATTAAATGCATCTGTGAGACTTGCATTGAAAAATTGTAGAGTACAAAGTTTCCAATGGCTAAAGTTTTTTGAAAAATAGAGAAAATTTTTAAGGACCCTGCACTAACCTTTTGCATTTTGGGTCTCAGTCCAATTGGCTAAAAATTTAGTATGTTGTAGATCTCAACTTTCTAATAAAAAGGTATCATTAGCCGAATGTGATCCTATAATTTGTTTTCAAGATATACAGGATGTCCCATTTTAATTGAGACTGCGAGATATCTCAGTTATTAATAAAGATAAAACCAAGCGGTGTTTAAAAGCCTTAGATACTTTGTGAAACAAAATATGCCATAAACAAAGCCGTCATAGCCCTCTTGGTTTTTGAGCTACAAGGCGATATTGGAAATATTGCATACTCCTTGTATATTAGTTAACTCACTACTTATAAAAAAAGTAAAAACAAATTCCTACATAAATTTTTACGTAAAATACAGTGGCGTAGACACAATTATTATCTAGAATACTATTGTTTTTAAAATGTTGACCAATGTTGTTTTTTTTATGAAATACACTGTGTATGAAATGCAGTCAATTTAATTGACCTAATATTTCCCAGTATCCTTTAAGGATTTAGATGCCTTTAATTTCGGGATAGTGATCCATAAAATTACTATATTCACTCGTCAAAGTTAATTACAAGCCTTTGGTTTAACCTTAAAATGTCGTTTAGCTGTTTTATTGGTAACTTTGTAAGTACGGTATGAAAAACATAAAAATTATAATACAGTAAATTAGTTTGTCATTTCTTAGTTAAGAAACTTATTTAAAGAAAAAAATAAAGATTCTTTAAACGACCAAATTTAAAAAAAAATTAATTTTTTATTTTTTGTTTTAATGTTTATTTATAGTTTTGGTCGATTATCTAAAATTAAATTCTAAACATCTTTTAAAATATTTTTTTAGATTTTGATTTAAATAACGTCACCTTTTGATATGGTAATTTAATTTTTATTAATTATTCTCCCCAACCGACGTCCGTAAGCCAGATGTCATAAATTATTTTTAGGTTAATGGATAAGCAGAGGTGATTTTTTTTAATAATTAAAAATATATATGTGTCCAACTCTTGGCGGTCACTGTATATCTTGGAAACCATTCATAGGATTACGTTGGGTTAATGATAACTTATGATATGACAGTGAAGAACTACAAAATACCAAATTTTTAGTCAATTCGACTGAAACCCAATATACATAAGGTTAGTGCGAGGTTCTTTTGTTAATAAAATGATCAAATTCACACAAAAAAAATTCAAAAAAAATCTTTTTTTTACTAATTTCGAAATGGAAATTTTTAAAATTAACATGTGTCTGTTTCCGTCTGGTCTATAGTCTCTGGTATATATTTGGTGTCCCATGTCTATTATTTTTCAGATTTAAAAAAAATAAAAACAGTTTTGGTACGGCTATGTGACATATTCTTTCAGGACTAAAACTTTAAAGTTTTGTTAAATGAAAACAATTCTTTTTATCAGCAATTAAAAATGTTTTACTAAAAGAAAACCTGCTTAAAAACACTTCTAAACTATTTCGTTATTGTGTTTTGTCGGAAATCATAGGTACTTTAGTAAAATTTGACCTTAACCTAAATAGCAAACAAATATTTTAAGAATTTCCCAATAAACCTATTATTTTTTTATTATAAACACTTTATATTTTGTTTGTTTTTAATGACACTGACTTAAAGTATTTTCAGGAAATCCCAATATTTTTGTGTATTGATGAGTATAAAACCTTATGACAAAACCAGAAACAAAATACCTAATAATTTTGTAAACGCAACTTAAGCAGCGGCCCAAAGTGTAAAATTTGAGAGTCATAAACGGTCACTAAGTGTTGACAAATTGGTCATCCATACACCAACTTTACCAGCGTGTTTGAAATATTAAGATCATCGATAACATTTTAGCGACTCAAAATAATTATATATGCCTTAATCAAGAAGTATGCAATTGGTCACAAAATGATCAACATTGGTCAGTGTGATTAATTAATTGGTCAGCAAATAAAGGAGTTCTGTATTAAATGAATACATTGAAGAAAAAAGAAATTGTGAGCGGTTTATAATTAAAAATTTTGGATTTAGGAAACAAATTCTAAATGCTAGTTACAATAAGATAATTGGTCATTGGTATTTAATATTTGGTCTGGTTGCTAAAGAAATATATTTACCACCTCAACATCAACATTCGAAGGACGTTTCATGCTGTAACAATTGGTCACAAATTGGTCATTAGGTCACAGTTATTGGTCAGCGGTAAAATAGGATTGGGAGAAGTTATTTTAAATTTATTAATTGCTAAACTAATCCTGTAAGTTGGTCACAAAATGGTGATGATTGGTCAATGAGTTGCAGTAATGGTTCACTGTTGGCCATTTTGTGACTAATTGCATCTTTTGACTAAGCCATCTAAAACTAATTTAAGGTGCTAAAATTTTTCGATAACTTTGATATTTTAAACACGCAGTAAAAGTTGGTGTATGTATGACCGAATATTCACACTTAGTGGCTATGACCTTTTGGTGATCAATTCTAAGCTGGTTTTTGAAACCTCAAATTTCACATTTTGGGCCGCTAAATAGATGGGACTCATTGCATGTCTTTATTTAATACAGAACTTTTTAATTGTGCTGATCAATTAATTAATCATACTGACCAATGCTCACCAATATGTGACTATTTGCATTCTTTTGATTAAGCCATGTATGATTAATTTAAGCTGCTGAAATTTTTTCGATCACCTTTATATTTTAAACACGTTGTAAAAGTTGGTGTATGTATGATTTATTATTTACATTTAGTGGCTATGACCATTTGGTGACCAATTCGAAGCTGTTTTTTAAAACCACAAATTTTACATTTCGCGCCGCTAAATAGATGGGGCTCATTGTATGTCTTCATTTAATACAGATTTTTTTCTTGCTGACCAATTAATTAATCATACTGACCAATGCTCACCAATATGTGACTATTTGCATCCTTTTTGATTAAGCCATGTATGATTGATTTAAGCTGCTGAAATGTTTTCGATAACCTTTATATTTTAAACACGTTGTAAAAGTTGGTGTATTTATGATTGATTATTAACATTTAGTGGCTATGACCATTTGGTGACCAATTCGGAGCTGTTGTTTAAAACCTCAAATTTCACATTTCGGGCCGCTAAATAGATGAAGCTCATTGCATGTCTTCATTTAATACAGAACTTTTTAATCATGCTGACCAATTAATTAACCATACTGACCAATGCTCACCAATATGTGACTAATTGCATCCTTTTTGATTGAGCCATGTATGAATAATTGAAGTTGCTAAATTTTTTCGATAACCTTGATATTTTAAACACGCTGTAAAAGTTGGTGTATGGATGACCAATTCGTGACACCTAATGACCATTTATAACCATTCCGGAGCTGTTTTTAAACCTCAAATTTAACATTATGGGCCACTAAATAAATGAAACTCCTTAAATTTATTTATTAAATACAGAATTCCTTTAATCTTGCTGCAATTAATAAATCAAACTGACCAATGTTGACGATTATGTGACCAATTGCATTCTTTTTGATTAAGCAATGTATGATAATAATCAGGGCGCTAAAAATTTTTGATGACCTTTTTTTGTTGATTTTTTTAAAACGCTGTAAAAGGTGCTGTATGAATGACCTATTTGTCATACTTAGTGATCATTTTTGACCATTTTGTGACCAATTCGGAGCGGTTTTTTAAACTTTAGATTTTATATCTTGGGCCGCTAAATAGATGAGGCTAAAGTCGGTTTGGGAAATATTAAGCCCTTCCGAACTTTTTAGTCATATCTAGGCTTCTAGTAGGAAAAATTTTGTTTAAAAAATACATGTAGTACAAAACCTAGAAATCTGCAATCGTTGATCTGTTTAATTTTAAACACCAAATTTTATAAATGACACTTAAGTGGTTTAAAAAGACATTTAAAATATGTCGTACTTTTTTTTAAGCTATTTAATTTTGAAGACATACAACATACAGACATACATCAATTCCCAACGGACTTCTTTCGAAAAACAAATGTCTCGGCAACACTATTTCCTACAAGTAGAATTAATATAACTTATAAATCTATTTTAATGATCATAGGCAAACAAATACTTCACCTAATTGCCTAATTTTTACTATAAATCTATTAGATTTAGTTAAGTTCCTAATCAATAGTTTTTGTCGGCAGCCTTTACAGGTACTTGAATAAGTAAATAGAAATGACACAAAATAAACAGTAAACCAGAAATCTACTCCTATTATAAGAATTTTTCCACACAACAATGAAAATCGCTGTTTTATTGAGTAATGTTACATTAGACCGACCAGATTTTTTAAAATTTTATTTATTTAAGACAGGACCGAAATTATCTATATTAAAACCAAAATAAAATTTTATTAACGATTTAGAAATAAATTAAAAAAGATTAATTTTTTATACAGGACATAAACAGGGCTAGCTGCATTGTATTAATGCATCTTCATCCATATACTTTTTATATATTTAAGGAAAATAATGTTTTTCTGCAAATTGTAATATCACTTCGGTAGGTGTAAAAATTTAGTAAAAAATCGTTAATTTAGTTGTAATTATAAATATTCATTTAGGCGCCTCTCGGGACGCTACTGAAGTTAAAAGTTATATCAATTTGTGGCAAATTGGGCCCTTAAAACTATTATTAACATGGCAAAATTATATTTTTAACTTTATAATTTTAATTTAAAATAAATTAAATTGTAAACGTAATGTTGCAATAATATAATTTTATATTTAGAGTATAAGTAACTGCAGTTGCTTTTTTGGTCATTCATAGTCCCTGGGCACGTAACGAAATTCACTACATGATAATAACATTTTTAAAACCTTTTAGGGGGGTTCCTTTTGACGAGACTACCACGAATATTTATACCGCCATATATTTATACCGCCATTGGTTTCGGGTGTCGGACTGGGCAAACGAGTCACTTTTTTGTCGGGCAAGTTTATCACAATGTTTAACATGCCATTTTTAAACATTGTGCTAAAAATCGTAAAGATTACAGTTACAAAACCACAAGGCCCATTGACATGTTTTGGGTATCGAATTGGCCGGGTTTCGCAACTTTAATCCTTACGATTTTTGGCACAATGTTAAAAAATTGCATGCAAAAGATTGTAGTAAACCTGTCCGACAAAGAAAGTTACGCGTTTGCCCTGTCCAACACCCTAGAAATTTGACATTGACAGTCTGGGTTAACGCGCCGCTTTCATATATGGCGGTATAAATATTCGTGGTAGACTCGTTAAAAGTAATTCCCAAAAAAGGTTTTAAAAGTGGTATTATTAAAAAGTGAATATCAGTACTGGCTCAGGGCTCAATTTTTAGAAATGTAGTTTTTGGTGGCATTTCTTAATGATATCAAATAAATGTGACTTGAATTTTAATTGCTGCAAATTTGGAAATTTTAATTCTTCACTAAAGATGGTTGTTTAATTAAATGAAAGAACCAGGTCTATAGTGGTTGAGTTTTAGGCTCATTTGCGACCGATAATAAAATCGACGCAGTAGCGACCGAATTTTTGCAAATCCCTATTTTTCTACCTGGTGGGTCTATTCTATTCTATTTTTTTCTTGATTTTAGTCCCTTCAGGTCAACTCCACCAGCTCTCCCCTTTCCGGACTATGCTTTCCAGAGCTTCGTCAGCGAAAAATCTGGATATTCGGGCTCGTAGCTCCCAGAAATTCCAAAAAGAAAACAAAAATAAATTTACAATCGATGCAATGCATAAATTGTCGGCTGACAAACCAAGAACTGCTACTGGTACTACGTATAACCTTCACTGACACTACTGACAGTTTGCGTGGCACGCCCATCCATTTCCCGCCATTTGAGAAACACCTCGCGTTCACTACCAAACAGGATACCATCAGCTTATAGGAATCTTCGCTTAGAGCGCTTAGCTCCAGAAGAAAGATGCCGTCAATTTAGCGTGAATATTTCCTTGATTCCCGAAGGTAAAAACGTCCGTACGGCACCTCTAACCGCCACCCCGGGAAGAACTTCTACGCACATCCGCACTGTCCGGAGGTCAAACAAAGAGTCCCTACCTGGTGGGTCTAGAATACATTAAATTTAGGACGCACTGTTGCCAAAATGTAGGTGGAATATTTAAGATATTTCATTACATTATACATTTTTTCTTAACTGAAAGTTTCTGTTGCAGTATGAGCCAGACAAAGATAAGAACTAAAGTAGAAATTATATTATAAAAGTGTAATATTACTGCAATATGTATATTCTTGTATTTTGTAGTACACATACTTACGAATGGTTAGTACTAGTGAGCAACGCCTTTTTTTAAATTCCTAATTAATCCCAATACTAATACACACTTACTAATGGTTAGTTCTGGTAAGCAGGCCGTATTATCTATTAGGCTGACTAGGCTACAGCCTAGGGCGCCATGAAAAAATGGGCGCCAGACAGGGGTGTAATAGGCGCTAGACAGGGGAGGTTTAAAAAAGTTTGGGTTGAGTGGGGATTTTTGGTGACTAATTTGTCTGTGAATAAGGTGCTTTGGAATAAAATAGACAAATAGGCGTAAAAAAGAGGAAATGACATGACCTTTTTATTTGCTTTTCAATTTTTTTTTGTGGAAAATAGGCGCTCCGGGAATTCTAGCCTAGGGCGCCTTAAACAGTTAATACGGGCCTGCTGGTAAGCAACGCTTTTTAAATTCCACACATACATACTCGTATATTACAATACGTATATTCTAGTATTTTATATTTACGTAAATTTGTAGGCTCTCTACATGCAATAAAAAAATAATACTATAAATGTATTTATTTTTTTTTACTTTTTAATATATATAAAAAAAGAAAACAACTGGATGGGAAAAGTTTATGAACAACTTGGCAACAATGCTTATGGTTCACTCTTATTTAAATCCATAGGTCGCTTATAGGTTGGTTTTATTGCTTTTTAATGATCGGTCGCAGATAAGCCTGTCGCAGATAGGCCCATTTCGAGTTTTAGGGTGCAAAGAAAAAATTCTTTTATTGGTTTTTATAATAAATCTCGGGTGACTCTTTAATACCTCTTATTTCACTTCGACCATTTGTTGCAAGAGGATAAAAATTGTCTAATCTGCTACTGCTTTAATAATTGTTGTACTTTTTTGGGTCACTGTTATAATTATATGAGTTATAACATCTAAAGAAAAAGAAATGTGAAGTATTAGGGAGGTTCGATAAGCCCCGTCTAGTAGGTAACGCTATCCACCGTCATATTTTCTAAACGCAACCTCTAATCAGTCCAATATCTATCACTCAATACAAACATTAAAGCTAAAATGCTAAATTAGATAATTTGCGCTTCGCGAAACTGCTTTAAATTTTTCAGTTGTTAATTATAAAAGACGTAACAAATGCAGGTAGATCTATTTTTTCTTCTGTGAAAATTCAAACATTACTACGATACATAAGTGTTAGTTTGCATCATTGATATACCAAAATAGAGGTAATTGATTGTAATCTATTATGCATTATTAAAATATTATGTTTTGTAAGGTTTTTAAAAAAATTGCAATTCTAAATTGGGTCCGACCGCCCAGAGAAAATTGCTCAGCCCTAGGTGACACCAATCCTTTTATTTGCCTTTTAGCCAAGCGAATTTTTTAAATTTTATTTATAATAATGACAACATTTTAATTTCTCTATAATATTTTTATAAAAAATATGATAAATTTTTTTTTTTTTATGTTGGGTTTTGCCTTTTAGTCTTAAGCCCATAATTTTATTATTTAGAAGAATCTAAGTATCTAGGACTTATAAGATATATTAGATAACAAGTTAAATGGTTAATATATTTATAAATGTTTTATTTTATAGTAAAACATATCTTAATTGGTAGGCGGCGTTATCCAACCTATACGGCATCTTCGCTTATATTAAAAAAAAATTAAGCGCACCTTAATAGAAACAATAGATTTGAGCAATCAACGCCGTTTTTAATAGAGACTTACATGTTACTGACACCTCAAAATATTCAAATTTGCTTAGGTGAGCGGGGCTTCCCGGACTTCCCCTAAGTGTATTTTTATGCTTTAAAAGTTTAAATCTGTATAAATAAAAAGTTTTTGTTAATATGCACATAAAAGGTATTGCCAGGTTACCTGCAAAATATTGGTTTCAGTTTTTACTTCTTCTCAAATATAGTTATTTATATACCTTTATCTGCGCCCGGTCCTGATCTATTGTTATTTTAAATTAGTAATAAATTAGGTCAAAAATATCACATGAACGGGTATAAAAAGAGGACTTTTTCACAGTGGATTTTGCAGTGTTCCTTTAAGAACTATAATTTGTAGAAAAAAATTACAATAGTTAACCATGAAGGTGATACTTATAATAACAGTAGTTGCTTTTTCTGTTAATGCAAGAACTCTTTTGGATAAACAAGAGTGGCAGAATTTTAAGGTAAATATTTT
Source organism: Listronotus bonariensis (assembly GCA_014170235.1). Lineage (NCBI taxonomy): Eukaryota > Metazoa > Arthropoda > Insecta > Coleoptera > Curculionidae > Listronotus > Listronotus bonariensis. The sequence continues at coordinate 31,209 of JACEGR010007260.1, read as the reverse complement.
AATTTATTAATGCTTATTGCTTATAAAACATGGTTTAAATTATTGAAACATGCACTGTGTCCACGGATGGACTTAACTATGGCTGTAAAATTTCTCAGTTTTATTATTTCGTAAAAAAGTTACTCTCCATAAAAGTGTTTGCCTTGTCTTAAATCCTAAAACCTATATTAAAATCTATTTAAAACATGAAAAAATTTAATAAATATATTATTGCAAAATGCTTTATTAAAAAACATCAAAAAGTAATTAAAAAAGTTAAATACATTCTTTTTTATTGGTTGTAATTACTTGAAAAAATAGGTGTAAACTAAAATAAATTACTAGTCAACAATAAAGACAAAATAGAAAAATTAGATATGTCAGGGGTGTATAAAGTTATTTGTGCAGGTTGTAATGCCGAATATATTGGTCAAAGTGGAAGGAGCATTAAACACAGAATAAAATAACACAAAACATCAGTTTTAAGCGGTTTAAAAACACAAGAATTTTAGCACATTGCATAGAATAAAACCAATTTATAGATTTTAATAATGTTAAACTACTTCATGAGAAAACAAAGAAAATTTCGCAGATATTCGCAATTATAAATAAGTTTATTACCACATCTAGGCCGCATTGTAAAACCCCTAATAATATTTTATAGACCTTTTTGAAAAAAAAGGTGTTCAATGGTTCTGTTTGTAAATCTTTCTTTTTAATTAAGTATACGAAGTACTTTTGACGAAGCCCTAGAAAGGCGAAACAATTGTAGAGTAATGCTCTAATAGTTTTTAAAACATAAAAAGCAATTTTTCCACTTAGTATTAACAGTTACCCAAGATAAAAGTTTTTTTTATAGTTACTATTAATTTTATTTTTTATATGCATACAATATCAAGTAAATTATTTAAAAGTAATACAAAAAGTAACGATTTATTTAACTAAAGGTAAAATTTTTATACCTTTTTCACGCTATTTAAATAAGTAGTTAAAAAATATTCATACCCAATTTTTGTTTTTTTATTTCCCAAAATAACATTATTGTCATTTTGAATCTCCCTGTATATTATGGGGTGATTCTTTTTGACCCTTTTATTTGAAAAAAATCTTTTTACTTTTTTGTAACATTAGCCTTAATTTTTACAAGAAACCATTCCCAAAAGCAAAAAAATGTATTATACACTTTAAATTAATTTTTACGCCTTTCAATTACGCAATTTCAGAAATATGTTTTTCTAACTTTTTTAATTTTTTAAAGTAATATTTTCGCGATTTTTAACCACCCTATATATCCTACGGCGATTTTGATTTTGATTTGATTAATTGATAGCATTTCAGACGACGCAAAAATGGTTACAAAGAATTTTTTCAAAATAATAAAAATAAAAATTTTACAGGTATAATTAAGTCCATCCGTGTACACACTGTATATTGAAATTTTAAAAACTATCGAATATACTAGGTGGATCTTAAAAATATGCATAAACTTAAAAAATTATTGAATTGTTTTGACAAATAATGACTTAAATAAAAAAAGTTGGTAAAATATTTTTAGTTAAAGAAATAATCATTAAAATTTAAAAAAACGGACAAATAATAACAGTTAATGAAAAACAAGGTGGTTTACTTTTTTTAAAGATTAATTAGCTGATTTTGTTGTTTTTTAAATATTTAATAAACAAGTTATAATAATGTAATAGAACGCCATTAATATATTCTCTATAAGTATCATTAAAATGGGGCATATTCAGAGGGTGCTTTATTAAAAAATATATATAAAATATTTCTTGAAGCACCCTGTATATTTTTATAATTTTAAATTTTATTTCCAAAGTACCTGCATTTATACTCTAAAAATAGGTTTAAAATGATATAATGATATATTAGGTAATATAATATTTATAATTAAGGAAAAACAGCGAATATTTGTAAGTTTTAAATTATTCTGACATTTCTAATTGTTAGGGTTATGTAGTCTCCCTGACATTCCAAACAAATAAATAACGTGCCTTATCAACAAATTTTAAAACACAAATCACACGCCCTTTTGTTTTCATTTGGAAATAAAAAAAAACGGATGTTTTTCTTTCTAAGATGCGAGTCTAAGATGTGAAAAAAATCGTTATGCCATATCTCCCAAATTGACAGGAGTAAAAACGATATCAGGTCATAATAAAGTTGATACTGGCAACTGATTACAATAATAAAAATTAGGTTACTTCATTTAAAATTTTAAAATTTTCCAACCTAGAGAGAAACTTATAAACTTAGCGACCTTGCAAATATAGTTTTTGAATACCTCATGTTCAGTTGTCCCTTTGCACAAAATTTGCTTAATTTTTATTTCACGTTTGCTGAGATAATCTACCGTACCGGTTTTTTCTACTAACCCAGTATATACTAATTAAATATTGTTTGATGTAGAGCCTTCATGGTAAGTTCTACAGAAGTCTTCTAGATGAGAGTAGAAGATATTCGATTTTCACTAAAAACCTCCGTAGAATTGAGGAACACAATGCTTTATATGATAAAGGCCTTACAACTTACAAGATGGGGGTAACTCAATTTACTGATTTAACTAATGAAGAATTTAAAGAATTTTTGACTTTTAAAAAGAGAGAGGTATCCACAAGAGAAGGCAGAAGTCTATTTCAGGTTAGTAAGATATAATAATATAATAAAATTTGGAAGAAAGTGACCAAATATGGAATACCATTTTGTTTTTTACACATATTTTGCATAAACATTGCAAATAAAAAAATATTTTTGTAATAATTATTACCAATCATATATTTGTGCTTAATTTGGTAAAATTGTTAGGTACATTAATCACAGGTAGCTAAATATTAAATAGGTATCCCAAATACGAAATATTATAAACACCATAAAAAGTTAATCTTAACCAACAAGAAATTTTTTGAAAAGTTTGGTATAACATAGAAAGCAACACAAATTATTTGCGAAAATCATAGATCCAGGCGTCAGACTCTAGTTCAGCGCAATTATTATGTGCGCAGAGCCCACACATAAGGCACTGGTTCCATGTTTCCCCCATAAGCATTATTTTAAAACAGCAGCCACAGAAAATACACTCCGAATTTTTAGAGTTTGGGGTGGTATTTCCTCTTAGGGCATCGGACTTACTGTCTGCACCAAACTGCACCACCCTATTATCTAAATCTAACTTATTTTTTTTTGCCTTTTTTAATTTCGTCTTCTTATTTTCTTTTTAATTTTTCTTCTTTGCAAATTTATTTTTCTTTCTTCTTTTTGTAAGGTAATGATCTGATTATTGCTGCAATATTTTTTTCTTTCTTCATTAAAAGCTTTTTAAATTATCAAGAAAATAGATTATTCCATAATTGGGCACTATGGTTTGTCCATATCTGGATTTTCCGACGATTTTAAACCAATAATTATATTTTTATATTTAGGAAAGTAATAAAATTAAATATTATTAAAACTTACAAGAAAACATCTGAACTATATCTAAAATTTATAAAAACAATACCATGTGAAGTTTTTGTACAAAAAATATGTATTTTTTAGATACGTTCTGCCAAAGCGATAAAACAAAACGCTGCTTCAGCGACGAAAGGGCTTGCTTTACTGGCATGTTACCACTTCTACTCGCGAATGGGCATAGAAAAAGCCCTTCTCTAGTTAGACCCATATTTATTTCATTTTGAAAGAGATGCCGGCAAGTACACAAAAATGATAAAGCAAATAAACCCTTTTGTGAACAATGATTTATTGCAGCATAAAATATTCAACCCGACGACTAGGCCACGCGTTACAGGTTTTATGGTACGCCAGACACGAAATCAGAGGATGTTTTTTAAAGTACGTGTTTTCGCAATATTTTTGTTTATTTATCTAAAAAATATGTAATCAGGCTCTGTCAGAGGCTATGTGCTTTCGAAAAGGTTTGTTAACTTTATCATTTTTTGTGTACTTGGCGGCATCGCTTTCAGAAAGAAATAAATATGGTCTTAACTATAATTATGTGTGTTAGTTTCTGTTTAAGAGATTTGTCGGTATTCCATATTAGGGATACTATTCCATATTTAGTCACTTTTCTCTACAGAGTATTTCATAATTCAATCTCGTAACCTAAGACGATGATTCTTTTTGATGAAATAATAATAACAGTTATAGTTATTATAGTATTTTTTCTAATATCATTGGTTTTTAAATTACAATCCCCAAACTTTAATTTTTTTAATTGTTTGTTTTTTAAAATGTTTGCGCAAAAACCGATATGGTTCATGTTTTGAATATAGACATTATCGATTGCGCGTCATTATTTTAGTAATAATTTAAATTTATTGTTGCTCTGATAGCTACTTTAGGTTTTATTTTTCCAAATGACCAATGCAGGGCCTTACAGAGGGTGCTCTTTATGTAACTTAAAAAATTAAGCGCTAAGAGTGTAAAACATTCTTCAAAATTGTGTCGTTAATTTATTTTTTCATTGATTACCACTATCCAGTAGATAAGTATAAATCAAAGAATACCAGAACTTTCAGTTTTAAAATAAAATAAATTAAGCCTTTAAACCTAATAATTTTGCAACTTTAAATCATTAATAATCTTAAGTGTTTAATTATCGTAACTTAAAACCCAATAACCAAAAAAATATATACAAATAAAGCTGTATCATTATTTTACCATGTAGAATTACCGCCTTCAGATTTGTAATCGATTTTTGAATCACTCAGTAATTTTGTTGAGGTATTTTTTTTTAATTTAAAATTAAAGAATTTTATAAACAAAAATATCTAGGCTCTATTTTTTTCCACAGAAAATATTATTGCAATTTGAACTTATTTTTAGGTTAGTTTAGGTTAGTATAAAGAATATAATTTTAAAAACGAAAATATATACAGGGTAGTACGCTTTGGGAAAATTTGGTTACATTATAAAGTCAGTGGAGGACATACAACTAAAATATTTTGACAGCTCTACCACTTCTGGTTATACCGTTAGTTGATGTCAACTTCCATATTTTAAATGGAATACCCTATATATTATTTATTTTTTAGATTCTGCGTAAAATTCTAAACATAATTTATGTATAATATTCTATACCTAAGTCCAACCGTTCTTGACTTATTTTAAATTTTATGTCAAAAATGACATTTGCAAGTCATTACATAACCATTAATTTCTTCTAAAAAAGCCTTTAATATAAGTTGGGTTTGGGTTTCTTGTAAAAAAGAACTTCTTTAGTAGACCGTATAAATATTTTTACATTTAAGAAATATAAAGTGGCCAAAAATATTCGTTGAAAATTATTTCGACAAAAATCTAAAAGTCAATTTTTTCAAATGGAAACCCCTATCTTTTATTACCCCATCCTATTAGGCATTAAAAATAAAGGTAAGCTTGTATATGGATGTCTATTCCAAAAATTGATAGTTTTTGAAATATTAACGATTTAATATTTATCTATTTTAATGCATTTAAGTACGGGTAGGTACGGGGTAACTACCCCGTACCCTACAAGCCAACTGCTGTGACGCTGAATTTTATTGTCAAGGCCAACTAGAAGCGAAACTAAGCCGCACTTAAAAGCATTGTTAGTATAGATAATATTAAATCGTTAATATTTCGAAAATTATAAATTTTTGAAATAGACCACCTTTTACAAACTTATCCTTATTTTTGATACTTAATAGGATAAGGTAAAAAAGATAGGGGTTTCTATTGGAAAAAATTGACTTTTAAGGTTTTTTTTCGTTATAGTTTTTAACGATTATTTTTGACCACTCTGTAATATTAATTGTCAAAATATTAAGGCAGTCCACTAAAATAGTTCTTTGTCTACAAGAAACCCAACCCCAACTCATATTAAAGCATTAAAGCTTTTGTTTAGAAGAAATTTATGGTTATGTAATGGCTCGCAAACGTAATTTTTGACATAAAATTTAAAAATAAGTCAAAAACGGTTGGACTTAGGTATAGAACATTATACATAAATTATGTTTAGAATTATACGCAGAATCTAAAAATTAAATATTATATAGGGTGTTCCATGTAAAATAAGGAAGTTGACATCAACTTCCGGTATAACCGGAAGTGGTAGAGCTGTCAAAATATTTTGGTTGTATGTGCTTCACTGACTTTATATTGTAATTAAATTTTCAAATTTCCCAAAGCGTACTTTTCGAGAAATCGATTGCAGCAGTTCCCGGTGGGACACCCTATATAGGCCTATTTTTTTTCCACTGCTAATATTATTGCAATTTAAACTTATTTTCAGGTTCCAAGTAACCTACAGGTTCCAAAATCCATCGATTGGAGAGAGAAAGGTGCTGTCACTGAAGTGAAAAATCAAGGGTTTTGTGGAGCATGTTGGGCTTTTTCTGTTGTGAGTAAATTTATTTAAATATGTATACTTGTTGCGGCATTAAATATCCCAGATAGATATTGTGATACAAAGTGGAAATTTTCGTTTTTTAGACTGGAAGCTTAGAGGGACAATACTATCTAAAAATACAAAAACTTGTTTCATTCAGCGAACAGCAGCTGGTTGACTGCGCAACTAAGGATTATGGTACTGCTGGTTGTGAGGGTGGTCAATTTGATCCGGCTTTCTCTTACATCAGGTAATAATACTCAAGCCAATCTTTCAAAATATTAAACTTAATTTATATACGGGGTGTCCAAAAGGTAAGGTCAAAAAATGATAGGGGTAATAGAGTGAGCCAAAATAATGTTAGTGCTTCAAGAAAAAAACTATCGCGCCTCGTAAAGAAGATATTAACCTTACAAGTTGGTATACATGTTGACTTATTTCAATGATTACTTTTGAGCTGTTGCTACAGTGCCAATAATATTTGGGATACTAAATAACTTTATAATAATGCTTTTTTATAGGTAAACGGCTGCTCAGTAAGTCGGAATTATACAGGGTGCGACGATTTTTTTTATTTAATGTATGCATTTTTACCACTGGTGACAAATTCGACATTTTGCTTGAACCGCTTAATTCCCTATCAAAAAGGCATTACTATGAGATTATTTAGTAGCTTACATATTATTGGTAATGTGGCAACAGTTCAAAAGTTATAATTAAAAGACATTTTTTCTACCAACTTTCAAGGTCAATATCTCCCTTACGAAGCGCAATAGAACCTTTTTTAAAAAATAAAGTACTAACATTATTTTGGCTCATTCTATCACCTTTATCATTTTTTACCTCACCTTTCCGGACACCCTGTATAATAAAGACAAGGTATTATTTTCTGGTTTTAGAAAATATGGAATTGAAACAGAATCAAATTATCCCTTTGAAATGATTGACGATCAATGCAAATACAACAACAAATCAATTGTGACAAAACTGAGTGATTATGTAGACGTTGAGCCAAACAATGAAGATGCATTGGTAGCCGCTGTCGGCCTGATTGGTAAGGCAACTTATACATATGTCTATTTGCGAATAAACAGTATTTATTATTTGGGGGCATACGAATAGTATTCTTAGAAATTTTGATAAAAAGTCAACATTCAATGCACTTTTTTTATTTTTGGACAATCTAGAAAGGCTATAAGCCTAATACACACGTACGTAGTGTCTTTAGCAAGGTAAGAACATAATACTTAAATGCTTGGATATTGGAAGGGGAAGAAAAGTCCTCCACGGCCAGCAGGTTTCACAATCTAGAAACTCTTGGGATAAAAACGAACAAAGTAGGAAGATAGGATGCATGTCCAGTTGGACCGTATAGGGTTGCATACGTCCGGCACCATGAGTTACTTTTTGCTCTTAAGAGAAATTCAAGCTTTTAAAGCTGCCGTGACTGCCGTGGCTAAAGATCAAATTCGTTTGTGCCTGTTAAGGTTGTTTCCAAATATGACACCCACAAGATTGAAGGTGTCCGCAGAACTTGGCCGCTTATAAGTAAATGATATATGTATTTGATTACTACTTCAGTGACATGGAACATGATGGTGTTTTGAATGCATTAAATTGTATGACATTTTTGGCGGCTCAATCCAATATTAGATTAAGGTCCTGTGAAAAGATATCTGCATTGCCCTTCGTTAGCTGAAATCTACCGTCAGTAAAACTTTAAATGAAATTTGTTGTGAAAGAAGAGGTCACTGATGTAAAGAAGAACCAAAGTTGGTGCCAGGACTCAGCTCTGGGGCACTAAAGTATTAATTTGGTTAAAACCCAAAGAGTGACCATTCACAATAACTGCTATACGTCGATCAGAAAACAGAAACTAGAAAACAATGAACAAAGTAATCGCTTAATATATTAAAAAAACATTCAGGCGAATTAAGAACATCTTCGTTTTCGAAGTCGGTTTAAAAACTTGGTATGCAGTATCTATTCTTCAACATGGGACAGATCAGTTTTAAATTGGTTAAAATAAAAACATTTTTTTCTCAAATCGGACGGATATTTACATATTTACTAGACGTTTTCTTAAATCCAAAATGCATTATTGCAATAGGTAGAAGGCATACGTAGGCAACGTACTTTTCCAGACGCTCAATTTCTCCTATGCTTTAAATATTCACTGATAACATTTGCCAAAGTCAATCAACAATACATGACAATGTGATACTATATTAATAAAAAGATCAAATAATTATGATGTTTATATTAGATAAACAAAAAAATATATATTTTATGCTACCTTCAACGAATTTTAAAGAATTATTTTAATCGGAGAAAATATAACATGTGCAACTTGTAGAAAGCATATTTCTACTCTTGGTAGTTGCAAACTCAAAACAAATATGTTTTGCTAAAGCACATCTGGAGCAGTATAGGTTTTTGAATTTTTTGTTTTGTTGCTATTTAGTATAGGTAAACATAGCCCGTAAATGAAGGATTTCCAAAAATATGATTCTTTTATTTAGGTCCAGTTTCGGTTGCTATAGATGCTACTGCCATCCAGTTCTACAAAGAAGGAATCTACCAAGGTAGTTCATGCAGCAAAACCGAGTTAAATCATGGTGTCTTAGCTGTCGGATATGGCTTCAAAGACGGACATGATTATTGGATAATAAAAAATTCTTGGGGAAAAGTTTTGGACAAAATGGATACCTGTACATGAAGAGAGGAATTAATCAGTGTGGCATTGCCGCGCAACCAAGTTATCCAGTTTTGTAATTAGAATTTAAGGCCTTTTTAACCTTTTGTAATAAAATAGTAATTAAATTTGTTTATTCTAATATATTGTATTTTTTTAGGGGTATAATATTAAATTAACTGCATTAGGTGAATAATACATTGACTTCCACTAAACACGGGGTTTCGTGACGTCATAAAAATGCTTCTACAATGTGTCTACGTAAGTTGGCGGCATATGGGAAACTTTTTTATTAATAATTTTGCGAAAAAAGTTATTCATTATAAAAACAAAAGTTACAAACATCGAATATCAAATTGTGTCAGTCATGTACGAGGTTGGGCCAAAAATGTAATGTTTGCTCAAGAGTAAAGTACCTGTATTTTTGCCAATATGGCAAATTGTTATAAAGAAAAAAGGGTTATAATTCAAAATTACTTTAAAATATGCAATTTTGTTCATTTCCAAAAATAAATTGTTTTTTTTTTTATTTTTGTTCTGCGAAAATCGAGAAAATTTAAGTTTGTACATTAGTGTATTGTACATTCTTCTTATTTTAATACTAATTTATTTAAAAGTTTATTTAAAACTGCCTTATGATATTTATAATCATAAAATATAGCGCACTAATGTACAAACTTAAACTTTTACACAAAAAAAAATATATTTTTTAAATAAACAAAATTGCATATTTGGAAGTAATTTTTAATTCTAAACATCTTTCCTTTTTAAAAATTTGTTATATTATCAAAAATACAGGTACTCTATTCCTAAGCAAAAATTAAATTTTTGGCCAAACCTCGTACATGACTGACACAATTTAATATCTGATAATTGCATTTTAGGTTTTGGACCATGCAGAACTTTTTATAAAGAATAACTGTTTTTCGTAAGATTATTTAAAGAACTACGAAATTTTTTTAAAAACTTTTGTGAATGGTTATTTTTGTTACATTTTTTATTAGGAAACACCCTAAATATTTATATCTGAAAATATATGCTAAAGTAAAAAAGTTAAATAATAAAATATTTTCTTTGTAGCTCAAAAGAATCAGGTCCTTTTCAAAATTGCCAAACCTATTTTAAATCAGTGTATGTCGTATAAGGATGTGTTATGCTCAAAATTTTAATGTGAATGTCCCGTTGCGGCGTTTTTATTTTAATTTTTAAAAATATTCTTTTGCCGTAAGTTATTTTTTACTTAGCTTTATATTACGTCTACAAATACTTTGTGTCCTGTTAAATTCTTAAGCAAATGTTTTAATTTTCTTGTTAAAATTGTTATTAATACTCATATCTTTTTGGCTCATGGCTCTTTTTTAAAATATTGTATTTTTTAAACTTTAGGTACACTATTCATTTGCCTGCTTTATTTAAAAAAACATTATTATTTATTACGTTTTAAAACTAAAATTAATTGTTTCAAAAAATTCAGTTGAAAGAAGTATTTAATTCATAATTTTGTTAAAGATATTTTTTTTGCAAAGTTAAAGTAAATCTTTCTGTGTATTTTATACAGGATGTTACAGAATATTGTAAAGAAAAATTAGGGGCAAATTCTACACCAAAAAATATAAAAAGTTTATGGAAACACGCAAAATTTTTTGTTCTCAAGATACTTTTAAACAAAATGAAAATTTTAAAAATTTTTATTTTGGTTAAAATTGCTGGACTAAATTTAAACTATATTTAAATAAGCAGATACTTATTGTTGTTGCTACATATTTGCTAATAAAAATTAACAACCAAAAAAATATTTCTTTTTATGGCCTAAAAATATGCAATGAAGTGGATTTTTTTGTCATTAACTAAATAAAATACGAGACATTAAAGCTGTATTTTAATTTGCTAAATCTAAAAATGACATAGGAATTTTACACACATTTCCACTCCTTCGTTTGCCGCTTAAAATTTATTAAATATAATTAAGTTAGTAATAAATTACCTCCTTAATGCCATAAATAAACATTACCAAACAAAAGTGTGAAACAATTATTAAAGATTAAAAACATTTTTTTCAGCTTTAAAATCCTAAATCTTAAGAAAGAAGAGTTTGCAGGGCTATATTTGTATGAACTTTTTTTCTATTTTGAGGAACGGTTGTCGTTTGGAGCCGCTGTTCATAAACACCCTGTATATGCTTTAGGTTTTTCAATAACCGGAAAAATAGTTTAAAAAATAGTTTTTTGTCTGGATATAGAGTAAAATTTAAATTCTAAATCATTTTTATTTTTTTACTTTTATTTATATTTTGTGTTTTGATTCCAGCATTTGGTATCTTATTATTTAAAATTCCCCTTCATATCGCTGTTTTTGTGTTTGGTGTTTGCAATTATTTGGTGAGAAATATTTTATGAGGTAAAATGTTTGTACTTTATACTATGGTGTTTAAAATCGCTTTTATATTTAAAAAGAGATATATCCCAAAAGCAATAATGTATCCTAGGAGCATCATAAGTTATTTTCTAATGTGGCCTAAGGCAATAAATAAAAGCCAATTGGTTTACGTGTACGTTTTGACTGGACAAGTGCAGTCTAATCGTAATTCGTCCTGTGGGATTTTGAATGCATGCTGAGCTATAATAACTCTCCAGTTGCATATATCCACCAACAGGCTACAGGGTGACGCTTTGTAATAAACTATTGTTCTAGTTCGTAACAGGGGTGTGCTATTGCTGAGGAAGTTAAAATTAAAGGGAAAATACATGGTAATAACTAAATTAATTTACTTTATTATTAGGCTTTTTATTTACCACAAAAAAAGTAAATTAAATAAAAGTAATGAAATTAATTAGTCAGCACCTTAAATTTAAACAAATTATTAAATAACATTATTGAATAAAATTGTTTTCATAGGTTTCTTAAAAAGTTATATTTTTGGGATATTCTTATTATATTTTAACAATTTTGGTATTCTAATATTAAGATTGTATTAAAGGAGTTATGCCAAAAGTTATATTGGATTTAGGAAATTAAATTATTTTAATGTAGTCCAGAGATAGTATATATTTTTGTTGTAATGACCAAACTCATTTAAGGTATGTGTAGGTAATATACAAATGTGTTATGAGAAAAAAATGATAATGCATAAATAATATGTATCTTTTAAAAGTAAGGTCTTTAACACGCTTTTTATTAATTATTTTATTAGCTTTTGTATGTATGTATGTAAGTATAGGTGTCTGTATGTATGTAACGGAATCTTTAAGCTTAATTTTCACCAACTTCCAGCGATTCGATTTCTTTGAAACTTTGCACACGTATCAAGGACCCATGAAAATGTAATAATCTACAAACAGTATCCCGTTATCCTGATCAGGATCGCCAGGATAAATAAATTCCTTTATAGATTTTCTTGAGTTGGACTTCGACGGTTCACAAGATGCAAGGTTGTACAGTCGATCATGCAGTAATTTATCTGGGCTCGCAACTGTTTGCGGCTGGACAACCTTATGTTACACTTAGTCGTGTGAGATCATTAGACGGTATGCGGATTGAAGAACTTGACTGCTCTAAGTTAACGGGAAAACCCCATGCAACAGTGAAGCTTTAAATGAAATGATTAGATTACGAAATAGTTCGTGAAACATTTCAATATCACATGTCCGCAGAAAACTAATTGATATATCGAACTAAAAAATGAAAAATAAATAATAGTTTGAAAAAACTAAAAAACACGCTTTTATATGCAACCGAACTAAAAATTAGAAAATAATTTTTCATTACAAAGAGTTTGTATTACAGTAATAAAGCGTCAAACAATGAATCATAATTATATACCTCAAAATACAATTATAATAAAATTTAAGATAATAACAGAATAATTCACTTCAGAATAAAAGCTTGGGGTGCTTAATATATTAAATGTTATAATTATTTCATTTGTAAATATCTATGAGGGAAAAGTTATGAAAAAATAGTAAAATGCACCCCACGCTTTTTACTTTGAAGTGAATTATTCTGTTATTATCTTAAAATTTTTTATTATTATAAATTATTATATTAAAAAATTATAAAGGTAATCAAATAACTTAGGCCTGGTTTTACCAGGCTTTACCAAACTTCTTGTGAAATATTTGGTACAATTTGTTTGAAGACGGAAGTGTAAAACAAAAATTATTTGACACACTTCTTTGAAGTAAATATCACGGTTACCAACTAAGGGGATTGTTCCCTCATAAAAGTAACAAACATGAAACATGACACACTGATAAAATAACTATAAATAACTTAAAGTAAAACGCCGTCCTTAAAATTTTTGAAAAAACACACAATCTAATAAACACACAATAAAATACACCGACACTTATAATATATAAATTTGAGGTTAAGTAGTTGTTAACTGTCAATTTTTAATCCGTGAGGTTGGTATTTCTGCATCAAATATTTCTTCAAGGTGAACTTGGTCCAACTTATTTGACAAGAAGTTTAATAAGTGTAAAACCAGCAAATCATATTGTCAACCTCCAAAATTTAAATAAAAAATCATCAGGAATATGAAGTTTATTAAAGTTGGATTTATATTAGTATGTAAAATTGGTTTCTTTAAAAGTTGTATTCTGGAAAAGTTTTGCCCTTTTTTAAAAATGTCGGTATTTCTACAAAAAATCTTTTTAATAGACAGCTAAGGACAATCAATTGTTAAACTTAAGTTTTTGGGTTATTCGGCCGTCGTCGTGGATTTTGATTCTTTGACGTTTCGCCAGCGCGAGTGGTTGGCATCCTCAGAATGTTCCTAGTAGACTACTTGCGTACTACTTGTGTACTACATCAAGGAATCAAAATCTACGACGACGGCCAAATAGCCCAAAAACTGAAGTATAGCAGAAGATGGCTGCGAAAGCCTTACACAGTATAATCAATTGTTCTTTATAATTGCCGTTCTAATTTTAAGTTGGTGTATGTCACATAAAGATATTTATCCTAAAAGTAAATAAATAAAACAAAAAATAATTTAAACTTAAATCATTTTTAAAAATTCATTTTTTCTAAATGAATCCCACTGTATAAAAAAGAAATCACTTTAAAAAACATGAGCGCAATTAACTTACTCTATGCTTTAAATACAGATAAGCTATATTAGTATTATGTTTAGTAATTGTTCTAGTTTGGCTTTTGTAACTGCAAAAATGTTTTTGATTCTGGAAGAAAAATCACTATTAAGTGCTTTGTGTCAAAAACACGATGGTCAAGTAATTTTTGAAATATCTGTCGTGAGGGGCTATAATGGGCTATCTTAAGAAGTTTTTTTTGTTTTTCATAATAACTCAGTTACTAATGGTAAAAAATCCTTTATGAACAAAAAATAATATAGATGTAAATAAAACCTCTCGACTTAAATTGACACAAACTCGAATGAAAACCCAAACACAATGCTCCGTAGTTTTTCATGCGTTATAAATCCGAATTAGACCAGAGATTTTTCCGAGCGGCCGGTTGAGTTTTTCTCGCGATTTTTCCAGCGGTGGACGAATTATAGCGCTTGTCACGGCTGTTCATTTGTAGATGGAGTTTTCCCTCCCGTGGGAAAACCCCCAATCACGAGCCGAGAAAATTGCTTATCTCGACGGCTATGACGCGCGAAGGAGAAGGGAGGGGTAGGGGCAAGCAGTTTACAGGGCCGAGCCTTTTTTATAGTCTAACTTCCTATAAGTTGGTGTGTGTCATACATGGGTGGATTATGCAAAAACTTAAAATGTGTGTTTATAGCAGCGGTAGGTATTTTTCAAAGCGAAATTTATGTTTAAGTTTATTTCTGTGATACGTCTATACTAAATGTTTTGATACTTTAAGAACACATTTTTAGAATAAAAAAACTTTTTTTTAATATATTTATACTAAAATGCACCCTTTCTAAGAAAATACAAAATCACAGGCTACACTACTTTATTTTTTTGATTCAATTAATTAATTTTTGTCCAGGTTTAAACATTTTTATATTTTTGTGTAGGGAATTATACGCTTAATATTAATCTTTAAAGAGCAGAGCACTTTAAACAGTTTAATGTTAGATTTAGGGTTAAAACCAGAAAAATCCTCATTAGGTATACTTCTGAAGATCTGAAGGAAGAGTTACTAAAAATAAAGCTAACTAACTTGTTAATCATTTAACCATATTACCATATTACAAGGAAAATCAAATTGTCCTACGGAAAGCCATTTAGTTATCCAAGTAACAGACTGTCTGTGGAACTGGTTGTCCGATGGACATTTTTGAATTTTAAACTGACTGATTTTTATCCACCGTATGTTCTCATAGTGTATTTTTGTTTTTTTTTGCTTACAGTAAAATTTAGGTCAAATAGGATTAAAGCACCATAATTTATTTGAGAAAAATAATTATTCAATAACTTTAGTTATCCAAATGTCCAAGGGACATTTTTTGAACATTTTCTGACCGTCTACGATTCAAGACATCATATCATTTATAAATCATAATAATTACCTATCTATGTATTTCTGTTTGTTGTCCGAGGGACACACATTAAAACCAATCACTCTCTTTTATGAAACTTTGTTGACTAAGGCTGCAGTTATGATACAAAAAATGACGATTCGTCGCAATCATTAACGAAGTGTGCCGACTTACCGACAGTATGCACACTACGTCATTTATATTTTGATTTTAAACATTTTCATGTTTCTCGGTGAGTCCCAGATCGTTGCTCTTGACATATCCAAAGCTTTTGACCAGGTCTGGCATGCCGCATTTCTTAATTACGTTCCCTCCAATGGTCTCTCAACTAAACTCTGTACTTGGCTCTCAAGTTATCTATCTGATCGACGTATATCAGTTATTGTGGATGGCCATTCTTCAAGCTTTTACCAAGTAAATGCTGGAATACCTCTAGGCTTAGTTCTGCCACCAACATTGTTTCTTCATCACATCAACGACCTTCTTTTGTCTACAACTAATTCCATTTATAGTTTTGCCGACGATAGTACCGTTAACTTTACTATTTAGGTTCCCAAACACATCACTAAACCTGATTTGGAAAACAAACGCAGAGCGATGCAGATATCTCTTTCACAGAATCTTAATTTAATATTGGATTGGGGCGTCAAAAATCTCGTCCATTTTAATGCATCCAAAACACAATCATGTTCCTTGTCGCGAAAAGAGTCATCAAATACTCATCCTCTACTTATGAGCGGCCAAGTTTTATAGAGCAGAGACACCTTGAATCTTGTGGGCGGCATATTCAAAAATAACCTTAACTGGCATAAACAGATTGTATCTATAGCCACGGCAGCTTCAGAAAAGCTTGGATTTCTCTTTGGAGCTAAAAAGTATTTTTTCTTCTTCTAATTTATACATTTTATATGTGTCCCAAATCCGGCCTCCCTTGAAATATTGTTCTCATATGTGGAGCATGGCGTCTCCCACAACCTTAAGCATTCTTGATTACATTCAAAGAAGAGCTGGTCGTCTCATTAATGATCCTTCACTTATAGAAAGGCTGTGGGGGATTTATCGCTTTTTTATAGGTACGTCCATGGCTTCTGCTCTAAAGAATTGCTCAGTATAGTTCCTCCACTCACGGTTTCTAACAGAGAAACTCGTGGTGCCGCGCGTATGCATCCCTATACGGTCCATGTGGACAGGCCCCGAACATCCCACTTTGTTCGTTCTTTTATCCCTAGAGTTTCTAAAATGTGGAACTGCTGCCCGCGGAGGTCTTTTTCTTCTCCTCCAAATCTTAAAGTATTTAAGTACTGTGTCAACAAACTCCCTCTTACCTCGCTTAAGACACCCACGGTACGTTGGTATTTAGGCTTTTAGCCTTAGTGGTTTGTCCAAAGATAAAAAATCGTAGTTTTCCGAGGGACCTACGTAACGGTGTGACGGACTTTTCTTGGACCAAATACGGGTTTTAATTTAATTGATGACTAAAAATACAGGGTATGATTCCGTAGCTTATTTAAAAAAAAAATTGTAGACATATGTCCCAACCTTTTAACTTTTAAGCTGCAGGGTGTTTTACTAAATATCAATAGGATTTTTTTACCATAGAGCATTTTAAAATATTTTAACCAGTGGCGTCCTAGAGGGACAAATATCAAAAAAATATGGTACGACATTGATTTTTAAGAAATTAAAAATAATTTTATAAATTCTTATTTATTTTGCAACAAATTTAACCCCTTAATGTTTTTTCGTACTGTGCAACCGTTTTATCATAAAAAGGTTAAAATAGGGCACTAGAAAACTATTAGTTTAAAATAATTTTTCTGTATCAAAAATGCATCCAAAACGGTTTTTATTTTTTTAAGCAACGATAAAAAGATGCAATTTGTTGTAAAATAAATGGGAATTTTAAAAAGAATTTTGGTTTGTAAAAAGGCAATGGCGTATCATATATATATTTTTAAATTTTCAGTATAAATCCCGTACAGACGCCACTGGTAGGATTTCCAACTTATTTGACAAAAAGGACGTACACCATCGTTGGAATATAAAAAAAGTATTTTTATGTGCGTTTAGCATTTGCTAACAATCTTTGGCTATTTTTAAATATTTTAAATCTCGTTGGAAAATCATCATTTAAATTTAAATAAATAAAGAAATCGTGTTAAAACTGAAGTGGCAGGAACAAAGGGTATATAAGAAACTTTTTTATATATTTGTTAAGTTGTTATGTGTCATCTGTCACTGTCACATTCACATCTGACATGACATCTAACATTTTGTTAAGTAATTATAACTCGTTTCCATAATCTGTTTAACTTTAAAGTACCGTTATCAAGGTTCAGTTAAATAACGTAACACATAGGCAATGTGAGGAAAAAAGACAATCTAACTAAATCCCGGCATGTAAACACGCGTGACTAATAGTGCTTGTTTTGTTATTCTATTGCCTGCCGATGAACCAAACAGCGTTGCTCATATTGTATAATTATTATACCTAACTTATCTATAATTTTAAGCATCCACAGTTAAGGTTAAAAATAAAGTATTTTCACATATTTTATTTGTTTGCAGAAGTATAAAGTATAATAACCATAAAGTAAGATGTTTTATTATAAAGTATGGTTGGCAACCCTAGCCACTGGTAGAAATAATTAAATAGGTATTTTTGTAAAATAGCACTTTGATGCCCGCGGCTGAAAGTTGTAGGCGTAAAAGTGCTTTACGCTAGAGGTGCAAACAATATTTTTTGGACGACTAAATGTATTATCTGTAGTTAAAAGAAAATTTCCCAGCTTTTAATGTTTCAAATTGTAATACACTTTTAATATATGTTTACTTATATAAATTGTTGTTTTAAGAAAAACAAATGAGGCATTATTTAATTTTAATATTGTTTTACATAATTGTAAATGCGGGCGTTTCTAAAACTTTTTGTCCTAAAGCGTAAAATGGCTATTTAACGCCCTCATTTATAAATGCCGGCGTTTTTAATACTTTTTGCCCTAGGGCGTAAAAGTGCAATTTTACGCCTTTAAATGGGGGCGTAAAATTGTATTTTAATCCCGGTCGTACAAAAATACTTTTATATTAACAAAAGTCTTTTGACGCTTGACGTTCCTTTTAAATTTTATAAAAATATCTTAAAAAGTTTTAAAGTTATGATAAAAACGATATTTTTCTTAAAACTCAGACACCTTCTAGCTTAAAAGTTAAAACGTTTAGGTCATATATTCATATGAACTTTTCTTTCTAAAATAAGCTAAGGAATCATACCCAGCACTTTCAGTCATCAATTAAATTACACCCTGTATATATGCAAAAAAATCCAAAGTAAACAATAAAAAAGAGCTTGTGTGTCTTGCTGGTAAAGCCATAAATTAATATTTTAAATAGCATTTTTTTAAATAGAAGCGTTTTTCAGTAATATAAAGATAAATATTTGTACACTTTGTATACCCCATGCTTCATAGATAAATATTTTTTTTTAGAAATATATACGGTCCTGTCGTTTCAAAACCCAGTTACTGTTTTAAAAGATATGTCAATTACCACTAAGTATTCCAAGTCATTTTCTTAACAGCCGCATTTTCTTCATTTCTTAATGAAACGCCAAATATAATTTTTAACCGTCGCAGATATTTTTTAATTCAGAGAAAATGGACAAATCATAGTGTTTTTGGTTCTGATAAATTAGAAAGCTTTGTATTTAGATAAATTTTAAAAGATATTACTTGTTGCAACAACCTGAAGTAAGCGGATAGATAAAAATATTCAGGGTGTTTTCTAAGAAAGGTACGAAACTTCAAAGTGAGATTCCTTATCTCATTTAATTAAAAAAAGGTTCTATAAATATATGTCCGAGTAGCTTCCTTACTGAGATACATGGCGTTAAAATTTAAGAGAAAAATAATTTTTTATAAATATTTTTAATATGCTTAAGCCGATTTGGATAAAATTTGGTACATTTAATTTAAAGTAATAAGGCACCTATTTAGCCCTAATCAGATTGTTAAAATTGGGTCCAGTGGCGTTTTAGTGGACACCGCAAGATATATTATTAAGGAAAAAAGGTACGCCACTGACTTTTTATGACGTTTTTATATTTTTTTATAATGAAGCAATTAATATAACAACTATTTAGTTTTTTGTATTTGTATTGTATCTTTGTTTTTTAAGGAAGAAAGATTAAAGACACTTTAATTTTTTCTAAAAAGTACCCATAGACCACCTGGTAAAAAACAAAAACAAAAAATGATTTGCTTTTATAGCAAATTGCCATTTCTCTTATTTACTAAGATAAAAATTATTTATTTTTTAATTTTGGATTCTATTTTATGCTGTTTATGGTTACTTTTCAGTATTACATAAAGTGGCTTTATTTTTTTATCTAGAAAACAAAGCGAGATACAAAGAAATTTAAAAGACTAAAAAATTGTATTACTAATTGCTTAAATATATAAAAACATACACTCCTGAACAAAAAAACCGGACACACAAAATTTTCTCAAAGTTTGATGTCTCGTAACTTTTTTATTTTTAGTTCGATTTGTATGCATTTTTTACCAGTTTGTAGATCATATCATTAAGAGCTTGCTGAATTTTGCAAAATTGCCCTACATTGTGACTTGATGGAATTATACCGGAGTAAATCAAAATGTTGTTTTTTGATGCAAGTTTAAGACACTCTGTGGTAAAAACTGATGGCCGTCTTTTTATTCAAATGTAAAGTAACATGAAGAGGAAATAATTCTCTACATTTTGTTTTTTTATTTATCTCGATATCTTTATTCTGAAAGAAAACACACAATTTAAAAGAAAATAATGCAATTTATCTGCAAAAAATTACAAAGTACCGATTAATCAACTTAAATAAGCAAACAAACACTAATATTGTGTATTGCCTCCTCGGGTTCTAATAACTGCTGCCATGCGACGTGGTAAGCTCAGAATACAGTCGTCCATTGCCCTTTGCGGAATGTTTTCCCACTCTTCAAGAAGAGCCATCCGAAGATTTGGAATTGTCTGTGGTTGTCGGTTGCGAATAAGCCTTCCTAACATGTCCCACACATGCTCGATCGGGTTTAGATCAGGACTACGTGGAGGCCACTCTAATCGCTGAACGTCCATTTTATCCAGATATTCATTGACGATTCTTGCAATATGGGGCCTGGCGTTATCGTGCATTAAAGAAAAATTTTCACCAACAAATGGAGCAAAAGGAATGACGTGGTCCGCTAAACATTCCTCGATATAACGGTTAGCATTTAAAGCACCGTTTTCAATTAAAACGAGGTCTGTATGGGCGTGTAATGAAATTCCAGCCCACACCATAATACTGCCGCCTCCAAAAGGTGTTCTTGGAGATATACAACATTCAGAGAATCATTCTCCTGGTCTTCTCAGACTCGCTCTCGTCCATCCGGTGAACCCAAACAAAAACGTGATTCATCGGTGAATAGCACACGCCCCCACTCTTCGGCAGTCCAGTCTCTATGTTTACGTGCAAAATTTAAGCGTTGAACACGATGCCAGAGCACATTAACCAAGAGAGCAAAACCACTTCGCTTGGCGGGAAGAGTTTGGTCAGATTATCCTGCGCAGACAGGCCGCCATGTTTAAAACCCCCAAAAGTAATCAGGGGTGGATTTTAATCGTATATACATTTGAAGTAACCCACGCAAAAATATTCCAAACTTACTATTTTTAAATTATAGTGGTCCTAAAATATTGGTACACATAAAATATAATTAGTAATGGCATTTACTAATTGTTTCTTTGAATTCAAAGGACCTATTTACCTAAAGTCGAAGTTTGATTGTGGGCGGGGCATTTTAGTACAGGTAGAACCGGCCGTCCCTGGTTTATAAGTGTCATTTCAAACTTCAATTGCACAGTCGTTTATCGTACGTTGTATGTAAACTTTTGTTTTTGAATTATTTGTGTGGATTATTGAGTTAAAATATATTAATATTTCCATTAAAAGTATTACTTTAACCATTTTACGGAATAAAATGGATAAACCATCGTGGATAAGCAGGTGTGCGGCGAAAAACTGCTACAATACAAGTTTAAAGACAAGTTCAAGTTTTTTCGTTTTCCAAAGGATCTTGCACGGTAAGTTTAATATTTTTATAACAATGTTTATAGAAAATCATTTTTCACTGTATCAGTTAGAAAAATCATTCAACATAACATATATCTTTTGAAGGTGGGTTCTTGGTAAAAAAATAAATTTAATTTATAAACTTTGATTTTACCTTCACAAAATTTTAAAAATTATGCATAAGCCTTTTTAAGCGTTAATGCAACAGTAAATTAAATCAAAGTTTTTAGCATGAGCCTTCCTAAAATGTGTGCATTTTACTGAATTACACGTTACTTAAACATAATTGAATTATTTAAAATTTTTTGAACTGTTGGTAAATATATAGATATAAAATATCATTAAGTAAATACAAACAAAATTTAAAAAATGTTGAATTGCATGTCTTACCAAATTTTTCAAAAAAAGGTGTACCTATTGTTTCTTAGTTTAAAATTAAAAGGAAATAAACCGATGAAGTTTTATCAAGCAATACTTCAATTTAACAGGCCATAAATTGTGCAAAATTTTTTAAAGATTAATAGGGTACGATTATATGCTTTCTTATTCTTAATTTTAATTCTTGGTCCTAATTTTTAACCAGTCAAATAATTATTCTGATATATTGACTGTTTTATGTTTTTTATTTGTTAAAATTGAGAATAAGAAACTGTATAACTGCTCTCTATTTTTATTATAAGTTTTAGAAAATAATAACTTTTAAGCTGTACAGAACGTAATCTGTAATTTTGAAAATGCATTTTTATTTTATTGTTTTAGTGCACAAAGTTGGGCAATAGCTTGTGGCCGTGAGGACCTCAAGGAAATTGGAGACTATAAAAATATAGGCTATGTTCGGCACATTTTGAACAGAAAATGTTCTTAAATGATTTAAGAAACAGACTGCAGCCTAATGCCATTCCAACTATATTTCCATCATTAGAAGGGCCAAGCTGTGTGTACCTTGAACATTCGTATGCAACTTGTAGTCAAGATTTTGCTGATTCCTTTGGTAAGTTATGATTTAATTTTTTATAAGGGTCAGTTTTTAATATTTATTTCAAGATTTGAATACAAAAAAGGCTTTGTGTAAGCTCAGACTAGTGAACTAAAGCCAACAACAGTAAGATAATTTCTTCTACATTAATATATATATATATATATATATATATATATATATATATATATATATATATATATAAAACTACTTTTTTTTTATCTTTATTTTAACACTTTTACAAATGCCATGTGGCTAAAATACCGAGATTTAGTTGTTTTAAATAGCTTTAAAACCAAAAGATATATTAAATTACCTTTTATATTTCGGCAAGCTTTTTTTTTCTAAATATATAGGGTGTTTTATTTTAGGTCACTTGTCAATGATCATTTATCTGTAGTTAAACTGTGCCCATACTTTTTGTTACTAATATTTATAATTTATTTCTAGAGAAAGCAGCAGCTCTCGAAGCAGTTGCTAACCAAGCTTGTGGCAATATCCCAGAAGATGTTTGCCGTGACCCCTTAAAGGAAATCAATATTATTCAGGATATTGTTATTAAGCAGCCTGGTAAGTACAATTTACATGGTTAAGTCCATTTTGTTAACTAGCATTTGATGTTCTACTACAAAAAATAGTTACGTCAGGATTAGGATGTAATTATTAAGTAGTTTCCCTCTTTGTGTTTAAGCAATCAAGATCAAATTGTAAATAGGTAAAGGTATTTAGTGATTCATATCATCTCTGTTAGGTCCTAAAAATTAAGATAAAATTGTGAATAGAAACAGGTATGCAAAAGTGATTAATATGAACCCTTTTATGGCTTAAGCAATTAGGATCAAATTATAAATAGGTAAAGGTATTCAGTGATTCATATCATCTCTGTTGGGTCCTAAGCAATTAAAAGGAAGTTGTAAATAGAAACAGGTATGCAAAAGTGAGAAATATTAACCCTTTTATAACTTATGCAATTAAAATGAAATTGTGAATAGGCCTAGATATGTAAATGTTATAAAGATAATCCATTAACACTTGGTATCTATTATTATAAACAAACTATATATGCCATATGAAATTAAAGGCATTTAAAGTTTTGAACCATTTTCTTAGTCACTTTTGCACACCTGTTCTGTTCTGTTTCTAATTACTCAAGCATCAAAATGGGAACTATTTAATGCTTTTACATAAATACAGTGTGTCTACTTAAGTCCGCACCATATGAAAAACTTTATTATTGTACTGTAAAATTATTATTAATTTTACAAAAAAAAGTTCTTATTTATAAAAAGTTTTGCTTGGTCTAAAACCCAAAATGCAATCACCAGATAATAATTTTTGCAGTGGTATAAAAGCAAAATTCAAAAATATGATTTTTGCTTAAGAGGAGAGTACCCTTATTTTTCATAATATCAAAAATTTTTATAAGGAAAAGATGTTTAGGGTTAGAAATACATTTCAAATATACAAATTGGTTTATTTAAAGAAAAAAACCTTTTTTGACATATTTTCTGCGATAACGAACGTTTCTGTGACTTTTTGCTGTTTGCACTACTAAAACTTTCTTTATATATTACATTTCGATATAAGTATGTCTTAATGTACAAACTTAAATTCTATTTGCACTTCTAAAACTTTCTTTATATATTACATTACGATATAAGTATGTCTTAATGTACAAACTTAAATTGTCACCCGTAACTCATAAAAAAATTAATAAAAAAAAGGTTTTCTTGGAAATAAACAAGTTTGCATATTTAAATGTTCTTTCTTTTCATTATAAGAATTTTTGATTATATGAAAAATAAGGGTACTTTGCTCTCGAGCAAAATTTATATTTTTTATCTATCTCGTATATTACTGCAAAACATTAATATCTGATGATTGCATTTCAGGTTGTAGATCATGCAGAATTTTTTATAAGAAATAACTTTTTTCTGTAAAATTAAAAATAAAAAAGTTTTCCATTTGGTGCGAACTTACATAAGTAGACAGGCTGTATATATACCGATATATACTAAAGACAGTAACAATTTTTTTTACCTGTAAAAAGTATCAATAAAATAGTTAATGCTAAAAACATGACCTTTCCATGCATTCCTTTATAAATATTTCATTTGCTATCATTTAGTAAACCTTAAAATACTGCTTTTTGTTCGTGGTTTCATCCTTGTGGCATTTGCTCTGTAATATAAAGTAGGATACACAAAATCTAAATAGCCTTTGCATTATTCTGATTTGTAACCTATATTACTCTAAAGTATTATCTAAATCCATTCAGTACTTTTACAGTAACAAACATATATTCATCATGTTAAACTTTCTACTTTTTTTTTTCAGATCACAAATACTTTGGAGGTGGCCCATGAAGAGCCAGTACTTCAGAATGTAAAAACTTTTGAAAATTCTAAAGAAGATAATACTGCAGTCAAAACTTCAAGAGGTAAATATCATAGGCTACATGCAAATATGCTCTCCATAACACAATAAGAAACGTGCCTTTTAAAAAAAAAGCCACACAAAATATTGTATATGGGGTTTTCATTTTGTGCATAATTGGGCAGATAGCTTACTGGTTTAGTTAGATGAAAAAATTAGATACAAAAATTTTAGGAAAAAACATGGAATTTGTAATAACATATCGGTTTTGTACAGGGTGTCCTAAAAAAGTGTTAGGGGAAAAATAATAAATTACTAAATGTAACCCTATATAGGGTGTTCCTTAAATACATCCTAATATTTAAGGGGGTGATTCTTGGACTCATTTGAAGAAAAAACTTTTTATGGAAATATGCCCGTTTAATTTTTGAGATACAGGGTGTTAACATTTTCAGAAACCAAAAATTTCGAAAAACACATATTTTAGTAAAAACTGTTATACTGGATATAAACCTTCTTAAATAAGTATTTATTATTTTTTGTTACATAATTGCTAATAAAAAATTACAAAACCTAATTTTTAAAAGAAAAGATCCCACCAATGCTTCTTTTATGGTCTAAAAATATGCAATTAAGTGAATTTTATTTTTTCTCTTAAACTTTTTTTATTGTACTGTAAAATTATACAGATATTATTACAAGATACAGAAAAAAATTAGGAGACATAAAAGCTGTATTTTTGCTACATCAGGCCTAAAAAATATTTTATATGCCAATTCGCTATAATTTTACTAAGATCTGTTAGTCCCTTAGAAGTCCTTTCCCACTTTCGGTACGCTAAATAGTCACTAATACATATTATATAGCATGTCTTCGGAAGTTCTTACCAAATGAGAGCTTCTTTTAATTATTAACTTTGACAAAAATGTGAGCTCTTCCCTAAAAGGACATGCTTGATAAAAAAATACATTTGCACAAAAATATTTGCATGTTGGATATACAGGGCCTAAAAAAGAATTGTTTCCAAGTTGAGATATAGGTTATTTCCTAATTACAGTACGAAGCTTTAAAGGGTAATTTCTTATGTCATTTCATAAAAAAATCCCCATAAAAAATATGTCCGGAGTTGCTTCGTTTCTGAGATACAGGGCGTTTATTCTTTTAGAAGGTTGTTTTTTTATAAATATCTTAAATACTAACGCCAGATACAAAAAAAAAATACGAGTCACTAAAAAGTTGTATTTATAAGATTTGCTTTACGCTGGGGGAAAAAAAACCATTAAAAAGTCAGTGGCTGTGCGTTTTCCTCTCAATAATATTGGCTGTTCTGCCCACTGAGACGCTACTGGACCCAATAAAGTCAATCTAGTCAGATCTTGTAGAAATAAACAAACTTGCCAAATTTCTCTACAAAATCGGATTCATTTAAGTATTTAAGATATTTATAAAAATGTTTTTTTCACAACTTTAACGCCCTGTACCTTAGAAACCGGCAACTCCCAGACATATGTTTATATAGGAAGTTTTCTTTATAAAAATGATATGACAAATCTCCCTTTAAAGTTTCGTGCCGAATGGGCAGGAAGTGCCCTATATATTAGTTTGGAAACAAGTCTTTTTTTATCTCACTCTGTACATCCAACATACAATTATTTTTTAAAAATGTATTTTCTTATCAAGCAGGACTTTTTATGAGGAGGCATTTTTTCGTTAAGTTAATAATGCTGTATAAGCATAAAAATATATAACTTAATACATTATTTTTTTCTAGATATGTCAGTGTCTCCCATTACAGTCCCAGTACAACCTGATCTTTTATCTCCCTCGACATCAACACAAGCCCCTCCGGTTCTATCGTCTGGAACACCAAGAAGAGAACCCTCAGATTGGCCAATAAACAGTTGCAAAGTAAAGTATGCCGTCTTGAACAGAAGGTTAGCCAACTACAAGAAGAACTTGCTAGAGTGAGACAACATGAATTAGGCAATATTTCTTTGGAAGAATATCAAAGGTGCACCTATAAGTTTTGCAGTTCACCAGAGTTGGCAAAGTTTATCAATATTCAAGTGTCACAAAGTGCGAAAAAGAGAAAAGGACATAGATTTTCTTCGGAGTTTAAAACTGAATGCCTTGCTATGTATTTTATGGGGCCAAAGCTTTATAAAAGATGACTAAAAGTTCCATCTACCTTCTTATACGAGTTTAATGAGACATACGAAAAATGTAAAAATAACTCCAGGCATATCTGAAGACTTACTTAAAGTTTTAAAAATGAAAGTGCAAACTTATTCACAATTAGATAAGTTTTGTGTACTTTCATTTGATGAGATGGCAATTAAGTCCAATCTGTTTTATAATATAGGTGGAGATGAAGTCATAGGCTTAGAAAATTATGGAGAGGGAATTAAGCAGTTTCAACCAGCGGAAAATGCTACTGCTCTTATGCTGAAAGGTATCTATACTAAATGGAAGCAGCCTCTTTCATTTTATCTTCACCATTCTACTTGTCCACCACAGAAGCTTAAAGACATTGTATTAGAAGCCATAGAAAGTTAATGAATGTGGTTTAAGTATTTGTGTAGTTGCTAGTGACCTTGGCCCAAATAATTGGCAAATGGCAACAAAAGAATTAAATGTGACACCAGAGAAACCATATTTTTATGTGAATGAGAAAAAGGTTGTTTATATGTTTGATTCTCCTCATTTAATTAAGCTTACGAGAAACAACCTAATGAAAAACCAGTTTTTGTTTGACGATAAAAAGGCCAGTTGGGAGCATATTAGCAAGATGTACCAATGTGACACTCAATATACTAAACGAGTAGCTCCAAAATTAACAGATGCACATATTCGTCCTAATAACTTTGAACTCATGAAAGTCAAATTTGCAACACAAGTTCTAAGCAACACAGTATCCACTGCAATTAATTTATATTTACAATTTGGCTTTTTACCTGCTGAGTCCTTCATAACATCAGAGGTAATTGAGAGGTTTGATAAACTTTTTGATATGCTTAACTCGTCGTCAACTTTGAGCAAGAAAAAATTTAATAAACCCTATAGAGGACTGAAATATCAAAGAGATTTTTTGAAAGATTGCGACCAGTTTTTAAAAGAATTAAAAATAATTAATTCAAATAATATTGATATTTCTAAAAGAGTGAAATTTATTAGAGGTTGGAGAATTACAATATCTGGTCTACAAGAGCTTTGGGCTACATTAAAAACAGCTGGTTTTGAATATCTGACAACCAGACGACTAAATCAAGATTCTCTAGAAAATTTTTTGGACAAATTCGACAACAAAATGGAAATTGTGTTAATCCCACACCAATTCAATTCCAAAGAAGTTTTAAAAAATGCTTTGTCTCAACCTGCTGGAATCTGGATTAGGAAATTGTGAAGCAGATGCAGATGATATTTTACTACAAATATCCGATTTCCCACCTGAAAACAGATTTTCAGAGGACCCAAAAATTTCTCCAACTTCCCCTGACGTTAGTAATACTTTACCTAAAGTAGATGTAGATTATAGGTCAAGTGATATAATAGAAAAAAATGTTATGAAATATATTTGTGGGTATTTAATCAATCAGTGTTTAAAACAACATACATGCAATGTATGTGAAGATTATTCTAAATCATGCAATGAACTAGATGATACTACATTATATTGCTATTTTAAGGCCTATGAGAATAAAAATATGGACGTCTTTGGTAACTTAAGGATGCCTGCAAACGAATTTGTTTATTTTATTTCTTCTTTAGAGGCCATATTTCAAAACAATTTTGAAAAACTTATTGTTTCTAAAAATATAGTTTCAAACTATGTACATTTATTTCAGAAGCTTTCATTTCAGCATCCCTGCAAACAGTTTTCTTACTTGTATGTGCTAAAGTTATTTGCTAGGATGCGCCTATATTATACATTAAAAAATATTAACAGAAACTTTAGAAAGCAAAGTAATGTTGAAAAAGAAAGAGAAAAAATAAGCTTATTGTTTGGAGACATGTTTAATTCTGTAAAAACCAATATTTTTAAAGTCTTAGATATGTATAACTTGTAAGTATTTTTTTAATTATGTATATTAAGGCATAACTTTTTATTTTTGGTATATTATTTTTTAATACTTTTATTTTGTCAGTCATATTAGGTTATTTTTATTTTAGTCCTATTATTATGCCACTTTCAGACAATGTTCCACTCCCAGTTAAAGATTTGAATGTGTAAAGTTTACTTTTGGAATAAATAAAGGATTTTAACAAACTTCTAATGTGATAACTGTTTTAATGTGATAAATTCTCGCTATAAATTTTAAAATCAAATAACTATTATAGAGTTAATTTTTCTAGCTTTAGTACAAACTTCAATATGTAAATATAAATTTAGGTAACTTTTTATAATTTTAATCTCCAAATTGTGTGCATTTATTTGATTGTTTATTTCTGTGCTATTTTGTTATTTACTTTAAATACATAATGTGTTGTATTTTTTACTTTTTTTTTATTTGACCAATTTTCAAATAAAGAATATTAAGTAAAATTTTATGTGTTTATATAAAATTATATCTTTTACTTATATTTGGATAATTATGACTATGTCTGTGTAAGTTTAGTTGACTGACAGTATCAATATCAATAGATGATGTCTAATTTGATGTAGTGTTTACATTTTTCAATTTTAAAGAAAAAAAAATAGAAGTAAATAAAAAAAAGGTCTTTGGACTTTGATTACAACTGCCAAATTTGAAGTCTCGGCTATAGATTCCATTGATATGACAGCTGATCAAAATTTTGGTTTTTATTTTTTATTGAATTACCTGTAAGAGCAAGCTACTTTCAAGTAAGGGGATAAGGTAGAGGTTAGATGATCTTTAAAATAAGATATTAATAATTAATCTTTCTGGCGAGGGTTGATTCACCACTAAAATTGAAGAATGAATTACACGTACCCTCGCCAGAAAGACTAATTGATATCCTATTTTGAAGATAGTTTAACCTCTTTCATATACCCTTAGTATAAAGTAGCTTGCTCTTACAGGTAATTTAATTATTATGAATTAAAAAGAAAAAAATCAAAATTTTAACAAGCTGCCATATTTACGGAAACAATATAGCAGATACTTTAAACTTGACATTTGTAATCAGGGTCGAAAGACCTTTAAAATAATGTTTCACTCGATCCATCGTTTCATTTAAAATTTGGGGTAAGTCTCACCCCTGTTAGATGATTGCAGTTCATAGGGGTCAAAGTGGGTACACAATGTTTTTCCTTAAAATAAAAAAAAACCACATGTCGAGCGTTTTTCTTTAAACAAAGTGGAGTGCCCAAAATTAGCTCTGTTTCATTTTCAAATGGCCACCCTCTATTTGTAAAATCATATAGTAAGAAAGCTAAAATAATCACGCAACCCAAACGCGTTTTCAACAACAACAAACTTAAAATTTAAGTCTTTTTAAAAAACAATCATCCTTTTGCTGATATATACAAAGTTGTTTTTATTTTACTTTGACCAAATATATAAGAGACCGACGCCCTTACATAATAAAAGTTGATACCCCCAGTGGTGCAAGCAGAGGGGGGTAAGGGAGCAGGTCACATGGGAGGGGGCATGGCCACATCCTTTGTAATTAAATTAAATTTTACTAATTACACCCCTAATTGCAAATATGGGCATTTAATGTTGATATGCCCTCCCCTCGGAAAGTTAATATGACCGCCCCTGGGGGATGCTGGGCTGCACCCCTTCCCGAGAATTATTTTACTGGGGAGAAAGTTCAAAAATTCTTTATTTAGACAATGTTGTAATTTACTTTTTTTTTTACCTTTTTAACAAAATTTAATATGTCAGCCCCCCTTCCCGAGGAAAAATCCTGGTTGCGTCACTTTATGCCCCTTACATCTTAAAATTTGGATTGGTAACTTTATACCGAGAAGTGTTTTAAATATTTAGGCTTATTAATTCATCAAAAATGTATATTATCTTATATAATAATATTCTATAGATTTTTTAATTCCATTGTATTTTTTTATCATTTAACAACTTCACAATGAAATAATCCAACATTCGAAACATACGTACTAAAATATTTATTCCGATATTTAAAAAAAATCATAATTTAATTTTTAAATTTTTACTTAATCCAACCATGCTGTTTCATAGTGGGCCAGTCCGTTCTAATATACTTTGGGGCCAGCAAAATGGCGCAAGGTCACGAAAATTTACCACGAAAGATCAAAGACGCCGACGCGAAGTGGTTTTGCTCT